>OY731400.1:32662901-32878885 GCA_963425845.1 Sphenostylis stenocarpa | reverse complement strand
GTTGAGACGGCCGTCCCAAGTTGGGACGGCCGTCCCAACCCTCCAGATTCGGTTGGGACGCGCGTCCCGAGTTGGGACGGCCGTCCCAAGGCCAATTTCAAGTGGGACGGCCGTCCCGGACCCCGTGTGGTCCCGCTCCGTGTAAATTTGCCATTTGGGACGGCCATCCCAATCCGGACGGCCGTCCCAACCCGGACGGCCGTCCCAAAGTGCGCCAGCTGCGAAAACTATAAATAGGAGGCTCATTTGCCACTTTTTCAGACCACAGACACTCCAGAGAGCTCTGAAACACTTTCAAAAACTCAGAGCACTTGTCTACTTCTCCCCCTTCCGATTGCCTTAAATAGGTAACAATCGGTTAAGGAATTATATTCCGGCATTTGATTCTTCTTTAAATTTTTAGTGGAGTCGATCTTGTATTGGTGAGGAGAGTCTGTGTAGAGAGAGGGGTTGCCAAAACGCATCCTCACAGTTCGAGATTCTCAATACAAAGCTTGCTACAGAGGTTCTTTTCAATTCTCTTCTCTTTTATTGCTTTATTTATTGTTTTATTTAGCTTTATTTACTGTTTGTGCCATGTAGAATAAAATCATGTAGATAGCCATTTTTATATCTCTTTTATTGCTTTATTTAGCTTTATCATGTAGATAGCCATTTTAATATTATGCAATAAAATAGGGTAATCGCGTAATTTCTCGAAGTCTTCTCTTAAAATGAATTGATCTGTCATAGGGAACCTGAAAGGGGCGTTGTGGGGTGCTAACACCTTCCCCACACGTAACTAACTCCCTTACCCAACTCTGGTTATAATGGCCAAGTTTGGTTTTTCATTAAAATCAATACCTTTTATCCTTTTCCAATGTTTATGGTCAAAACATGGTGGCGACTCCATAAGAACCCCTTTTCGAAAACCTTTTAAAACAAATACGCGAGTCTAAACCATCTTTTCGCGACCGCTCGCATAAACGTTTCCAGACGTCCTCCGACGTCGAAAAGGGACGGCGGCGACAATCATTCGAAGGAAGGAGAGAAGAAGACAAGTCTTGGAGTTGTCTGGGGTGTGAAGTGTGTAGAGAATGACCTAAGGGCCTCCTATTTATAGCCTTTTTTCGCCTGGAACTTTGGGATGGCCGTCTGGGTTGGGACGGCCGTCCCAAATGCAAAATTTGCACTGAGTCAGGTTGAACGGCCAGGTGTGTTTGGGACGGCCGTCCCAATTGAATTTTTTGTTCTTGACTCCACCCCTGACAGTGTTGGGACGGCCAGTGTCATTTGGGACGGCCGTCCCAACTTTGGGACGGCTGTCTTGACCTGTTTTCAGCAGCTCTTGTGTTCTGGGACCCCCGGGAAGCTTTCTTTGCTATTTTCGGACGTAGATTGATGCCGATATATGTCCGTTGAAGCTTTATCTTTGTGTAGGAAGTCTTCTTGATCCTTGTTGAGATGTCGGGCGAGCTTTATCTTCGTGTAGGAAGTCTCCTTAGTCTTTATTGTATGGATGGGTGAAGTTCGTCTTGTTGCGGGAGGTCTTTCTCAGTTTTTGATAGGAAGCCGGGTGAACTTTATTTTCGTGTGAAGTTTCCCTAGCTTTTATTTGAGAGGCCGGGCAAAATTAGGGGTCTACAGCTGTCCCCACTTCTCCTGCCAAACTAATTTGTTGGTTTAATATACCGACAAAGTTAGTTGGTAGGGGAAGGAGTTAACCCTTTTGCCCGGTTATCCTTCGGATGCTACTCCTTTGCTGATCCTCCGGATGATAAATATTTTGATACGTACCAACCCCTATCTGGTTTGAGCCTCCTTTTATAAAGCTCTGGTGAGTACTTACCCTCACCTGGTATAAGTCTGTATTTTACTAGACTTTTGTGAGTACCTACCCACACTAGGTATGAACCCTGTTTTACAAGGTTTTGGTGAGTACCTACCCTCACCTGGTATGAGTTTGCATTTTGCTAAACTCTTGTGGGTACTTACTTCTGAGGTGCTCAACACTGAACTATCCTCTAATAGAAGCAAGTCTTTGCACCCGTTTTTTGTAATGCTTCAGGTGAGTATTTTTACTCTACCCGAGGCATTTTGCTAAGTTTTGATGAGTACCTACCCTCATCTGGTAAAAAACCTTATTTTTAAGGTTTTGGTGGGTACCTACCCCCACCTGGTACGAATCTGCATTTTTGCTAGATTCTAGTGTTTTTTACACCTCCACTTGGTGTGAACCCGCATATTGACTAGGTTCTAATGGATTTTACACCCCCATTGGGTGCAAACCTGCATCTTGACAAGGTTCTAGTGGTTTTTACACCCCCACTGGGTGGGAACCTGCATCTTGACAAGGCTCTAGTGGTTTTTACACCCCCACTGGGTGTGAACCTGCATCTTGACAAGGCTCTATTGTGCGAGTCTGCATCTTGACGGACTCTAATGGTTTTTACACCCCCACTGGGTGCGAACCTGCATCTTGACAAGGCTCTATTGTGCGATTCTGCATCGTGACGAACTCTAATGGTTTTTACACCCCCACTGGGTGCGAACCTGCATCATGGCAAGGCTCTATTGTGCGAGTCTGCATCTTGACGGACTCTAATGGTTTTTACACCCCCACTAGGTGCGAGTCTGTATCTTGACAGACTCTTTAGGATGTATTCTTTTGTAATTCATCCTATGGTCATCTGGTTTTGAAGATGTGTTTGGCGGCTTATTGTCTTTGATCATGCGCCTATTCCTTGGGGAATGATTTGATTTGACTTTTCTGTTAGTCGTCCGATTTTACCGGGGTTTCTTTGTTTTTTGGCTTTTAGCCATCCGGCTTTGCCGGGGATTCTTGTTTTTGGCTTTTCTTGTTTAGCCATCCGGCTTTTGCCGGGGATTCTTTGGGTTTTGGCTTTTCCTTTTAGCCATCCGGTCTTTTGCCGGGGATTTCATTGTTTTGGCTTTTTAGCCATCCGGTCTTGGCCGGGGATTCTTTGTTTTGGCTTTTTAGCCATCCGGTCTTGGCCGGGGATTCTTTGGGTTTTGGCTTTTCTTGTTTAGCCATCCGGCTTTGCCGGGGATTCTTTGTTGGTTGCCTTTTATTTAGGCGGGAATCCACTGGGGATTTGTTGATTTCTTGATTGTGCCTCTTGTTTTTGGGCATGTGCTTCAGCAGTGGTGAAGACTTTACTGTTTGAGGATATTTGTTCTTGATAATACCTCTGAGTAGGCAGATGCTTTTTTTGAAAGCTTTGTGCTTGTATTACCTCTTGCATAGGTTGATTTCCCATTTCTTGGGAATATCGGTTTTTGCTTGCCTTAGGCACAGGCTCTTCTTGGGAGTGAAGGCTTTGCACTTCGCTGGGGATATTCATATTGGGTGTTCCAGATGATTAACTCCCTGAGGATATGAATTTTGTATTTTGCCTTTTGCTGGTAGGCTTGCTGGGGATTTTTCTCTTTTTGGTGATCCACCAGAGATTTGATCGTCTTTTGGAGATTTATTTTGAATTGCCCCCTAGGGAAGAATGGAGTTTTTGACTCCTTATTGGATGCTGTTGTTTGAGCTAGCTTTGCCTATGCTCTTATTCCTGCTGGGGAATGGGTTTATATGTGCGCCTTTTATGCACATTGGCTTTTTCTTTGGATGAAAAGATATTTTTTCTCTTTTCTTTTTGGTGATCCTTGGGGAATTTTTCTCTTGGGGATCTAATCCTTGATTAGTTTTGAGCTTCTGACTTTGTGAGGCTCTTTATTGAGCGGAATGAAGAGATTTTCTTTTTCTCTTGGGATTCACCGAGGAGTTTGTCAGCTTCCTGGGGATCCAAATTTGATGATGGAGTCTTGGCTCCTGGCTTTGTGAAGCTCTTATTTGAGCTGGAATATGGAAAAATTTTGTTTTCCTTTTTGAAGATTCACCAAGGAGTTTATCAGCTTCCTGGGGATCCAATTTTGATGATGGAGTCCTGGCTCCTAGCTTTGTGAAGCTCTTATTTGAGCTGGAAGATGGAAATTTTCTTGTTTTCCTCTTTTTGTAGACTTTTCTTGATGTGCTTTACTTGAAGATTTTTTTATTTGGCCTTTTTTCGTTGTGGCCTCTATTTGGGGAATGAAAGTTTTTCTTTCTTTCTTTTTCGTTGCCCCCTGATGATATGGAGGATTTTCCTCCATACTTTTTTGATGGACTCTTGAGTAGTCCTTATTCTCCTTTGGGAAATGAAGTGGATATTCTGGATGAGCTTGCTTGTTGACTCATGTGGCGATATAGCTGAGTCGTGAGGTAGTCTTTTTGCTTTGCCTCTGGAGTAGGCATGAATCCTCTTGGGGATAATCGAGCCTTTCCATTGGCTTTTTATTTTGATGGTTTCCTTCTTTCTTGGATGGAAGGATGTTGATTGAAGCTTCAAATGATTATGTTTGACGACTCATGTGATGATGCTGAGTCATGAAATAATTTTTGTGTTGCCTTTGGAGTAGGCAAGGATCCGCTTGGGGATTTATCGAGCCTTTCCGTTGGCTTTTTTCTTCGATGTACCTTCTTTTATTGGTGTAGAAGGTTGGCGCTAGTTTTCTTGAAGCTCTTTATTCTGCTGGAATGGTTTTGAATTTCGCCTTTCGCGATTTTGATTTTCATGTGGAGACTGGATTCTGGCGCCTCCTGTTTTCAATCACAAGTATGGAGACTAGTCTCCTTATATGCATGTTTATTTATTTGAAGACAATTATTTTTCTTGATTTTGACAAAGTCGTATTATGCAACTACTTTGTGTGTGAATGTCCTATATGCAATCTATTTGTTTATTTTTGATGCACTTAGAAAGTAATTGGCCTTTTCCCGTTGGCTTCTCATGAATATGCCGATGGGCTCCTTTCTTTATGACCATGATGGGCTCCTCCTTTATGATGATGGGCTCTTCTTTTATTAATCTTTTGGTCTTAGCCCTATCTTTTGCCTAGACCGCCCTTTGCGGGTTTTCGATCTAGCGGGCTGCCTTTATTTTTGCCTAGAATATCTTAGGGGGCTTTTGCCTTATCTTTTGCCTAGATCGTTCTTTTGGGATTTCCGATCTAACAGGCTACCCTAGTTTTTACCTAAGAATATACTAGCAGGCATTTATTATTTTCTTTTTTTGTTATGCTTCCCTTTTTTAGATGCATGCTTGATCTTTGATTAAAGGTCTTTGCGCATATTTATGATTTATCAATAAAGAGGCATTTCCATAATATTTGGTCAAGAGAAAGGAAATGAAAAGGAATTTTATTGATAAATGAGTAAAAGTTTTATTTCTTTTATAGAAGGATTTCAAAAGGTATTTAGAAGAATGGGTGGTCAGGGTTGGCTATACTGTATAGGCTTAAACAGTCATGTCCGTGATATCTGCGCCCTGGTTCTCCTAATTGCTTCAGTTGAGATGCCTGAGCTCAGAGTGAAGACTATGCAGACTGCTTGCTTCTGGAAGAATGTTACCTTAGCCGCCTTTTCGGTTGTCGGCTAAAGTAACCATTGCTCTTAGTTTTTTTTTTTATATACTTTTTTTTTTTACCTCTTCTTTTTGCCTAGGACGTAAGAATGGCTAGCCAAGGTTGGTCGGTGTTTAGGCTAGTTCAAACAAACGTTTTGTTTTCATGAGGTGGCGTCTTCAACTGATTACTTTATGGCGCCTATTTATGACTGATTAATTTTCCTAGTCCACCCTTTTGGGTTTTCGGCCTAGGATGCTGTGGTATGTCCTAACTTTTGTCTAGGTTCCCCTTTTTTCATTTTTTTGGGATACCTAGCGGACTTTATTTTGTCTATGGCATTCTGATTATTTTGACGCATTTTGGAACAAAACGTTTTCCTAAACTTGGTTATTTAATGGGGTATAGACATATTTAGCAAGAAGAGAAGCAGATAGTAAGAATAGCATTCTTTTGTAATTCAAAGGGAAATGCGTGCCCTAAAGATGCTCGGGGGTCGGGCACACCCTGAGGAGTGATCTCTAATAGTCATTGGGTTTACATCCCTTAGAATCAGAAGAAGGACGTCTAATGACAAATGCTACCCTTGATGCTAATATCCCTCTTTTTTTGGAAGATCGTCTTTTTAAGGTACGGAAGGAAGACTTCCCTTTTCATCGTACGACTTGTTCTTTTGTAGGGTTGTACTTTAAAGGATTATCCTTAAAATCTGGTGGCTCTCTTATTCTTTGAGCATCCTTTCCAAGCCCTTTTCTGGGTTGTATCCCTATCTCTTCATTATATGGGCCACTTTTAAATTGCTAGGAAGTCTTTCCATATTTTCCAATGTCTTCTTCAGCCGCATCCATTTAAGGTGTGGTGGACGGCTCGCTGATTCGAGTGTAGTTTTTAGCTTGAACCATGATCAACTTGTTGCCTACCATGACTTTTTACTTTCGGTGGAGCGTTGAAGAAACTGCCCTAGCACCGTGAATCCAAGGTCTGCTCAATCTGCCCCTTGGATTCTTTTTTCTTTTCCTCTTCGGTTTCTTTATTTTTCCTTTGTTTTTAGGAGCATTATCTTGTAGCTCCTTGGGGAATAAATTCTTTTGCTTCCCGTCGTGCCCCCAATGCCGGCTATATTGGAGATATCTTCATTGACGGACAATTTTTCTGTGCATATCCACAATACAACTTTTATCCGATGTATAAGGGAAAGGACAAGGCATGAATAAGCGCAAAGGTGTTATTACTCCTTCCCTGACATTATCAATTTGGGTACTGATATTTTCTTCTTTCTCTTTGTCCCAAATCGATGGCCTAAGTTTTTTTTCTGATAGGACTGTATTGATTGAGCTTATTTTCTCCAACAGTCTTTGCATGTCCGGGGAAATGGTCCCCTCCTCACTGTCTGACTCAATCCATTCGCCTTCGGCTTTCAGATCCCGCAGAGAGTTTTCAATCACAGACATGACTGTTTATATGGTATATATTTGGGTTTAGATTTATTCAATTATTTTGGAATGAGAGAGAAAAGAATGAGAAGCATATGAATATTATCAAAAATGCCTCACTGTATTGATAGATGCAAATATTTACAAAGCCCACTTTAATCAAAAATCTCGTGATCATGGGCGGGGACCACGAGAGATACATCGGAAGCTTTTTGATATATATTTTTTTATTATCTATTTTTTGTGTTTATTTTTATTAGATGACAAAATGATGAGCCCTAAATTGCTGATCTTCCCATCCTTCATTCGAGCTTGGAAAGAGGCTGGTCATCTACTTTTGGAGTAGATGCATCAAAGGTAATCCACCCTGCATCTATTAGATTCTGAACCTTGTGCTTTAAGGTCACACAGTTTTCAACGGAGTGTCCCGGAGCGCCCGAATGGTAATCACAGTTTTCATTAGACTTGTACCATTCTGGATATGGTGGCTCTATTTTCTTGGGAGGGACATGCACGAGGAGCTTGGCGTCCAACAATTTCAGAAGCAGACTTCCATAAGAGGTAGGTATGGAAGTGAATTTCCTCTCCTGTCTGCGTGACTTGGTCTGCCGTGAGGAAGAAGAAGGAGTGACAATGTTGATTGCATTTACAGTTCCTTCCTTCTTCTTTCCAAAGCTCTTTTTATCATTTGGAGTAGAGGAATTGGAGGAAGTATGTTGTGCAATTCTTCCGCTTTTCAGACCTTGCTCTACTCTTTCTCCTATAATTACCACATCCGCAAAGAGTGTTGATGTGTTCCCTATCATTTTGTCGTAATAGGGACCAGTTAAAGAATTGATGAACATGGATGTGGTTTCCTTGTCGGATAGAGGAGGTTCTACTTGGGCTGCCAATTCCCTCCATCTTTGAGCATATGCTTTAAAAGATTCGTCATTTTTCTTGCTTAGTAGTTGTAGATCTGCTCTTTCAGGGGTCAGATCAATATTGTACTTATAGCGACGAAGAAAAGCATCTGCCAGATGTCTCCAGGTTTGGATTTGCTCTCCTTCCAGTTGCATATACCAATTTAGGGCTGATTCAGCTAAGCTTTCCTGAAAGTAATGGATCAGGAACTTTTCATTGTCCGCATATGCAGCCATCTTACGGCAGTACATTGTAAGATGGCTTTTGGGGCAGGTCATTCCCATGTATTTTGGAAAGTCCGGAGTTTTGAACTTGTTAGGGAATTGGATATCTTTAACGAGGCACATATCAGCTGCCTCTTTAACATCAAAATTATGCCCCTCCATGGCTCTCAGCCTCTCTTCGAGAGCAGTAATTTGTTGCTTTGATACTTCCGAAGCATGAATATGTACTGCTCTTGTATCAGATGGGTTATGCTCATCCTGAGGTTCCTCTTCTTCTTCTTGGTGAGAGGCCTGTCTACTTTGAGGACCCTCTTTATGGAGATTCTGATGACGCATCATTTCTAATATCTGTGCCATTTGTTCTTTTAGCGTATTAAGCTCAGTAGTGAGCTTTCGATTTTGTTCCTCCAGATGTTCCATCTTCTTGGCTTTCTGAGCACGAGTGAGGACGGGCGGAAGACCAGCCACTTTCTAAATGATTTTGAGATTTTTATTATTGTTTTTTATTTCAAATGATTGGTGTGAAATAGATATGCCTTAGACAATAACTTTGGTATTTTCTCAAAAGCCTATGTTTTAAGGAGTACCATACCCACTTCAGTGTGATGGTTCCCTTTTTTTTCAAAAGGTTATCATCATACCTTAGCACACTTATCTCTTCTAGGAAGGTTATAAACGCACTTGGGTCTCTTTCGCTATTGTCTAAGGATATCTAATGCATCCTAGAATGAATGTGTTTTATGCATGCACTACAAAAATATTTTTTATGACAGCAAATATTGAAAGTGGAATAACTTTTGACTGGGTTGTCCGATTTGGACGCACATCATGTCAAAACGAAGAGAAAAGGGTGAAGAACCAAGTTGCAAATCGCCATATCGCCTATGGCGATTTGGCCTAGTAATTTTCCCAAAAAACGCTCCTAAGACCCATTTTTTGGAGGTTTATTAAAATGATGTGCATGCATACTTTTCTTAGTGCATTTATTTTCTCTCTTAGTTTTACCACTTATTGGATGATGTGGTATGAATGATACGACTTTGCCAAGAATCTTTTTATTATAAAAAGGAATTTTTATGGCTTTCATTCGTTTTTATATTTTTTTATGACCCTTTATCTCTTCTGTCGGTCAACGTGGCTACTTAGCTTACAAAGAACCTGAAACCAGGCTAGCTTAACTGAAGACTGTCCGAGATAAAGGTCTTTTATCTTATCACTTTTAGTGATTTTTAGGGTTTTTCATTTTTTTTGTTTGTTGTATGATTACCCTATGCTAATGCATCAATACAAATGCAGCAAACGTATGCACAAACAATTCATACATCCACGAGCAGAGCCACGCTTATTTAATCACGAGGTAGGGTTTTCCTGCAGAAACGTGCTTGGTTTAGGCGGTTCTAACTGTTCTCACCAAGGCCAAAGGTCCCCAAGGTGCCCCCATTATAGGGACCTCTCAATCTCTCAGTCCTTGGGTCATGCACAGAACTCCGTGGCGACATCCTTAGACCAAAAGAAGATAGTTATCACCTTGAGTTGGTGGTTTCCGACAACGGTTGTAGCCCCGTGTGCCAACAAGCCGGTCGTATCTGCCACCCACTCCCTATAGGTATTCACTCTTGCCCCCGGGTATAGAGGGACTGTTGTGTGCAAGGGTTTTTGTGTGCAATTTGTATTTCAAACAATTTGCAGAAGTAATCATACAACAATTATTAAAGCCATACAATAAAACATACAGAAAAGGGTAAAGGCGTAATTTCAAATCTTTGCTTAGTTTGAATTTATCCGTCACTAAATGGGATCAACTCTCTAACTTCCCCAGTGGAGTCGCCATCTGTCGCCGCCGTCCGTTCCGACGTCCTGGGACATCTCGAACGTTAATGCGAGCGGTCGCGAAAAGATGGTTGAGACTCACGTTTTTTGTTAAAAATATGTTCATTGCTTCCGAGGCGCTCAACACTGAACTATCCTCTAATAGAAGCAAGGTTTTCGAAAAGGGTTCTTCTGGAGTCGCCACCAATGTTTTGACCATAAACATTGGAAAAGGAGAAAAAGGCATTGATTTTAATAAAAACCAAACTTGTTCATTATAACCAGAGTTGGGTAAGGGAGTTAGTTACGTGTGGGGAAGGTGTTAGCACCCCACAACGCCCCTTTCGGGTTCCCTATGACAGATTAATTCATTTAAGTAAAGATTATAAGAAATTACGCTATTACCCTCTTTTATTCATACAGTTATTTAAATATGGCTATCTACATGGTTTTATCTACATTGCATACAGAAAGCAGTAAATAAAGCAGTAAAAGGGAAGAGAATTAAGAAGAACCTCCGAAGCAAGCTTTATATTATAAGTCCTTTATATAGAGGATGCTTTGCGGCAATCCTTCGATCTACAACAACTCTCCTCTCAAATACAGACTCGACTCGACTAAGATTTCTAGAAGAATCGAATGCCGGAATACAAATTCCTTAACTGATTGTTACCTATTAAAGACAATCAGAGAGATCATTCGAAGGAGGGAGAGAAGAAGACAAGTCTTGGAGTTGTCTGGGGTGTGAGGTGTGTGGAGAATGACCTAAGGGCCTCCTATTTATAGCCCTTTTTTCGCCTGGAACTTTGGGATGGCCGTCTAGGTTGGGACGGCCGTCCCAAATGCAAAATTTGCACTGAGTCAGGTTGGGACGGCCAAGTGTGTTTGGGACGGCCGTCCCAATTGAATTTTTTGTTCTTGACTCCACCCCTGACAGTGTTGGGACGGCCAGTGTCATTTGGGACGGCCGTCCCAACTTTGGGACGGCTGTCTCGACCTGTTTTCAGCAGCTCTTGTGTTCTAGGACCCCCGGGAAGCTTTCTTTGCTATTTTCAGACGTAGATTGATGCCGATATATGTTCGTTGAAGCTTTATCTTTGTGTAGAAAGTCTTCTTGATCCTTGTTGAGATGTCGGGCGAGCTTTATCTTTGTGTAGGAAGTCTCCTTAGTCTTTATTGTATGGATGGGTGAACTTCGTCTTGTTGCGGGAGGTCTTTCTCAGTTTTTGATAGGAAGCTGAGTGAACTTTATTTTCGTGTGAATTTTCCCTAGCTTTTATTTGAGAGGCCGGGCAAAATTAGGGGTCTACAGCAAGAATACCGTGATGAATCCCGGGAACAAGCAGAATTCCAGGAACATATATACCAGCAATTTCCCCACCCTGGATCGTCTCCAGAGGATAGCCCTTAGGGATAGTACTTGTAGAAATAAGTGGCTGTAATAAAATTTTCCTTATGAATAAAAAATTTTATTTCATGCATTCTTTGTCATCCTTTCCAAAAGTCAGCGTAACAAAAAACTAAGAGTAAAAAGACGTACGCTCAAAAAAAAAAAAAGAAGCCAAAATCCTAAATCGCGAGAAAAAAGAGATAAAACCGCGAGAAAAAGGCAGGATTAAGACAAGCCAATCACATCAACCAACAATTTTCAACAATCAAACAAGAGTCAAATAACAAACAAGGATCGCCCGACCAACCAGCAAGAGTCGGGTAATCACTATCAAAAAACCAAAATCAAAGAATCCCCAGCAACCAACAAACTGGATGAGCACCAACAAAATCCCCGACGCAATACCGAATGACCACTTCAGAAAGGTCCAAACACATTTACCAACACAAAAATCACTCCCTGTGGAGCCAGCGCATGAGCTAGAGCAGTAAGCTGCCACCACAGCCAAAGGGTCAGCTACCGCAAGAAGGAGCATCCGGAGGCACAAACACCAGATGGGGGTGTATACTCATCAGGCCTTACAAAAGGGGGTGTAGACCCCTAATTTTGCCTGGTCTCTCAATAAAGGCTGAGAAGATCTCATATGACAAGACAAAGCTCGCTAGGCCTCTCAATAATAAAAGCTAAAGAGACTTCCTACAAAGACAAAGCTCGCCTGACATATCAATAAAGGCCAAGAAGACTTCCTATATGAAGACAAAGCTTTAACGGGGGTTTATCGGCATCAAACGATGTTCGAATACATAAAGGAAAGCTTCCCAGGGGTCCCAGAACACAAAAGCTGGCCAAAACAGGTCGAGACAGCCGTCCCAAGATCGAGACGATCGTCCCAACCTTCCCTGGCCAAGTGGGACGGCCGTCCCAAGTGGGACTGCCAGTCCCAGCCTTTGTAAAACATGCAGTTGGGACGGCCGTCCCAACCCAGACAGCCGTCCCAACCCAGACGCGCGTTCCAAGTGTGCATGTAGCGAAAACTATAAATAAGAGGCTCATTTGGCACTGTTTCACACACCAGACAACTACGAAGACTTGTCTTCTTCTCTCCCTACTTCGAATGATCTTTCTGATTGCCTTAAATAGGTAACAATCAGTTAAGGAATTATATTCTGGCATTCGATTCTTCTATAAGAGTTTAGTCGAGTCAAGTCTGTATTCGTGAGGAGAGTCGTTGTAGAGCGAGGGATTGCCGAAACACGTCCTTATTGTAAAAGAGTTGCAATATAAAGCTTGCTACGGAGGTTCTTCTCAAATCTTTTCTCCTTTATTGCTTTATTTATTGCTTTATATATGAAATGTAAATAAAATCATGTAGATAGCCATATTTAAATGTTGTATGAATAAAATAGGGTAATAACGTAATTTCTTATAATCTTCACTTAACGAATTAATCCGTCATAGGGAACCCGAAAGGGGCGTTGTGGGGTGCTAACACCTTCCCCACACGTAACTAACTCCCTTACCTAACTCTGGTTATAATGACCAAGTTTGGTTTTTAATAAAATCAACGCCTTTTTATCCTTTTCCAATGTTTACGGTCAAAACATTGGTGGCGACTCCAAAAGAACCCATTTTCGAAAAACTTGCTTTTATTAGAGGATAGTTCAGTTGTTGAGCACCTCGGAAGCAATGAACATAATTTTAACAAAAAACGCGAGTCTAAACCATCTTTCGCGACCGCTGCATAAACGTTCGAGATGTCCCTGGACGTCGGAACGGACGGCGGCGACAGATGGCGACTCCACTGGGGAAGCTAGAGAGTTGATCCCATTTAGTGACGGATAAATTCAAACTAAGTAAAGATTTGAAATTACGCCTTTACCCTCTTCGGTATGTTTTATTGTATGGCTTTAATAATTGCTGTATGATTATTTTCTGCAAATTGTTTGAAATATAAATTGCACACAAAAACCCTTGCACATAACAGTCCCTCTATACCCGGGGGCAAGAGTGAATACCTATAGGGAGTGGGTGGCAGATACGATCGGCTTGTTGGCACACGGGGCTACAACTGTTGTCGGAAACCACCAACTCAAGGTGATAACTCTCTTCTTTTGGTCTAAGGATGTCGCCACGGAGTTCCGTGCATGACCCGAGGACTGAGAGATTGAGAGGTCCCTATAATGGGGGCACCTTGGGCACCTTTGGCCTTGGTGAGAACAGTGTAGAACCACCTAAACCAAGCACGTTTCTGCAGGAAAACCCTACCTCATGATTAAATAAGCGTAGCTCTGCTCGTGGGTGAATGAATTGTATGTGCATTCGTTTGCTACATTTGTGTTGATGCATTAGCATAGGGTAATCATATAACAAACAAAAAATGAAAAACCCTAAAAATCAAAAAGTGATAACATAACCACCTTTATCTCGGACAGTCTTCAGTTAAGCTAGCCTGGTTTCAGGTTCTTTGTAAGCTAAGTAGCCACGTTGACCGACAGAAGAGATAAAGGGTCATAAAAAATATAAAAATGATTTAAAGCCATAAAAATGCCTTTATAAAATAAAAAAATCTTGATAAAAGTCTTATAATTCATACAACTTTTTTTCATAAAAATAAGAGAAGAAAATAGGACGCTCTTCATCAAAATCCATAAACATCCATATAGATAGTTTTCTTTTTAAGAAAAAACAAGTATTACCATGTATCATATTAGGAATAAAACATGATAATACTTAGAAAAACAAACACTTACATGCATGCATTTACAAGAACTCATCCTCATATCATGCATTTTCATTTCTTCTAGATAATGGAGGGATCCAGTAATAGATAGTTAAAGAAAGTGGAAATCCTTCTATGTCGTGTAGAGAAGTTAAGGCAGTTGAGTACATATATGCCGCCAGAGGTCAGTGCCAATTTTGAGAAATCTTATGGAAGAATTCTTGACCTCCTGAAAATCAGCATCGATCCAATCTTTGTTAGAGCATTGGTCCACTTCTAGAATCCCGATCTACACTGCTTTGAGTTTTCGCAGTTTGACTTAGTACCAACCTTAGAAGAATATGAACTCATGGTTAGATGGCCTCAATCAGTCGGGGTCTATGTCTGCTCAGGAGTATATGTGGCTGTGAGTAAGGTTGCTACTATCATACGACTGCCTCCTCATCAATCCATCCTAGAGGGAAAAGGGAACATCCGAGGTTGGAAAATGTCCATAATAGAAGACCACTTAATCTCTTTGGCTGAAAAGAAAGATTGGTCTACCTTTAACAAAACTCTAGCATTGGCAATGTTCGGAATCATATTATTCCCATTTCATGTGAACGTTGTGGATCATGCTGCAATAGATGCATTCTTTGCCTGGGATGTATACTCTAAGAGTCCTGTACCTGCAATTCTCGCTGATACCATGCTTTCAGTAGATTTTTGCCGACAGAAACAGGGAAAAACACTTAGATGCTGCACTTCATTACTATATGTATGGGGCGTCACTCACTTCTACGCTTCAAGTCACATGGGCATATTCCCCGATCCTTTAAGGAGTTTTTCGAAAATCCCTCTTCAACATCGTCAAGCTTTAGAGTGGAAAACCGAGTTAGAAAACTGGAACATGGAGCATGTATCATGGGTTTGCCCTTGGTTCCGACCCGGTTATATTCTTGTACGATGTGGAGATTACCTGAGCATACCACTACTAGGCCTCAGGGGTTGTATAGCTTATTCTCCTAAAATAGCTATGAGACAACTTATGAGAACCCAGACTGTGCCAACTCAAGAAGAGCTCAGAGGGCTGAGTCTATGCCAGTATTCCCATAGCTTTGAATAAGTATCTACTGTCCGGAAAGCATGGGAAAGACCAGTCTATATGGGAGATAAAGAACTCGGAAAGGTTCAGGTGTCTACATCCCATGAATACGAAGAATGGAGGAAAAGTAGAGGGATACCCCAACCATCTGCTACAATGACTACAACGTTAGTCAATGAAGAGCTACAATTGCAGGTCAATGCCTTAAATAAAAGGGTTGAAGTCATGGAAGCTCAGCTGAGGGCCTTCGAAGAAAAAGAGCAAGAAGCAACCCTTATAATAGATGGTCTAAAAAGGCAATGTAAAAAGAAGGACCATGAAATAGAGCGCCTTAAGAATGATTGTGCTTGACTATCAAGAAGAGACTAAACAAGCATTGAAAATTCCAATGCTTGAACAAGGCAGATCTATTAGGGACATGAATGATGAGATAGCACATCTTGAGAGTGCGCTTGCGAGAATAGGCAAAAGCGATCAAGTTAATACGAGGATGACCTGGTAGAAACTCGGTCAGAAGCACAAAAGTGGTGGGAAACTGCTGAAAAATACAGAGAAGACCTAGAGGAGCTACATGATAAAGAAAGAGATGGATTAGCTCAATATGGTCAATTGCTTCGTGAAAGAGACCAAGTAATAGAAAGGTCTGACCAACAACATGCCTTGATCGTTCATCAAGAAGAAAAGATAAAAGAGGCTCGTCAATATAGTGAAGATATGAGCCAGGCAGTACATGAGCAAATCAAGATGCTCAGAAACCATGTGAGAACAGCTGAAGATGAATTACGAAGAAAGCGTAATTTACCTATAGGATTCTTCAAGCTTCTCCGTTTTTGTCAACATTTGCTTCAAAGCATTGTATAGAAGGATAAACACTTTCTAGTTGAAATAAAAAGTGTTTTTTCCTTAAACTGTCTATTGCATTCATAAATTGCATACATTCATACATCCCTCCTCATTTTAATAACAAAGATAATAAAAAGGAAGGATTAATTGATGTGCTTTCCACAAATCAGAATAAATGGAAAAGAAGCCTTTCGTCATCAAAATCTCTGCAACGGTCGATAGACCCAAAGATGATAATAAACAAGCACCGTTGGTTATTCCAATCGATAAAAGGGAAGAGGCAATAACGCCTGTACGTTTATTCATGCCTCGTCCTTTCCCTTATTCATCAAATAAAGTTGTACCTTGGAGATATTCAGAAGAATCATCAGTTAATCAAGATATCTCCAACATAGCCGGTATTGGGGGCATGACGAGAAGTGGAAGAATATACTCCCCCAAGGAATTACAAGATAATATTCCTAAGGATAAAGTGAAAAATAAGGTCGAAGAGGAAAAAGAATCCAAGGAGGAGACAGATGAGTTACTCCAATACATAAGGCAAAGCGAGTACTCCATCATCGATCAACTCAATCGCACTCCTGTAAAGATAACCTTGTTATCACTCATAATGAGTTCGGAACCGCATCGAAACGCGCTGTTAAAGGTTTTGAATGAATCATTCGTCCCGCATGCAATATCTCAGGACAAATTTGAAGGAATTATTGGTAACATTACAGCCAATAATCATCTTACCTTCACAAATGAAGAACTCCCTTTAGAAGGGTCAAATCACAACAAGCCCTTGCATATTGCTGTCAAATGCAAGGAATATCTCATTTCCAAAGTCCTGGTGGATAATGGGTCATCCTTAAACGTCATGCCTAAAGGCACACTTGACAAGATAACAGTGCAAGGAACCCACATGCGCCCGAGTAATACAATTGTTCGAGCCTTTGACGGATCAAGACGTGAAGTAGTAGGAGAAATTAGTCTACCAATCCAAATTGGCCCTACTATCTTTAACATAGACTTCCACGTGACGAATATCACGCCGGCATATAGTTGTCTCCTTGGTAGACCTTGGATTCATAGCGCTAAGGCAATACCTTCAACGCTCCACCAGAAAGTCAAATTTGTGACAAATGATAAACTCGTCACAGTTCAAGCTGAAGAAGACTTTCTAATCAGTAAACCGTCTGTCCAACCATATGTGGATGCGGCTGAAGAGGCTCTTGAAACATCTTTTCAAGCACTCGAAATTGCCAACATAAAAAGACTCCCCAGTAATACAAAGGTGGCCCATATAATGAAAAAATATGGATATCGCCCAAGACAGGGGCTCGGAAAGAATACTCAAGGAATAAAAGAGCCACCGGAGTTCAAAGATAACCCTTTAAAATATGGTTTAGGGTATGACCCCATGAAAGATCAAACCATACGGAAAACAGGGAAGTCTTATCCCTCGAAGAAGATATTCCGAAAAGGAGGGATATTAGCGCAAAGGGTAGCATTAGTCATTAGGTGTCCTTCTTCCAATTCTAAAGGATGTAAACCTAGTGACTATTAGAGATCACTCCTCGGGGTAGGCCCGTCCCCCGAGCATCTCTAGGGCACACATTTCCCCAAAATTACAAAAGAATGTGATTCTTACTATCTGCTTCTTTTCTTGCTAAATATGTCTATACCCCATTTTTAATAAACAAGGTTTAGATAGACGTTTTGTTCCAAATGCGTCAGAACAATCAAAGCGTCATAAAGCAAAGTAAAAAATGATTGATTAACTAGAAACACGGATAAAAATTATCTCAATAAAATCAAGTTTTGACAATGTTGTGCAAAAGAAAATATACATATACAAAAAAAAAAAGCAATGCCCGTCAAAGCCAAAGGCCAAGACAAGAAAATAAAAGGGCAAAATACCCCGCAGGAAACCCACAAAGGGGGCTGCACAAAAGTTAGGGTAAACCCGGCAGGAAACCCGAACAATAATAAAGGGTAGCCTGGGCAAAAGTTAGGGTTATAAAAAGTCCGCTAGGTATTCCTAAAAAATAAATAAAAAGGGGAAACCTAGACAAAAGTTAGGACATAAGCACAGCATCCTAGGCTGAAAACCCGAAAGGGCGGACTAGGGAAGTTAATCAATCACAAAAAGGCGTCACAAATCAGTAAACAATGACGCCACATCATAAGAACAAAACGTTTGTCTGAACTAGCCTAAACACCGACCAACCCTGGCTAGCCATTCTTACAAAAAACCTCTATTGCAAAAATATCCCTCTAAAACACAAGCCTTTGTTGTAAATCCTTTTCTTTCTCTTCTCTTGACCATTTCACTATAAAGCATTCAAGTAATAAAGGGGAATGTGGAAACATAGTGATCAATAGGAAGGTTGAAATCCCTAAGGAAAGGAAGGAGGGCATTGATATGGCAGTTGCCCTACGAACAAAAGAATTGTTCTTCGGCTATAGCAAGAAAGGTCCATGACGGCAAATCAGTACAGCTTAGCTTATTGATCAAGAGACAAGATGACATAAAGGCACAATAACAAGAATGCGCCCGAAGTCAAAGCACATCAGTTAAAACTTTCGAAAGATTAACTGAAATAGATCCTAGGATGCATATCATGAAGCATTACATGCATTAAAGCATAAATGAAGGGAATCCTATCTTCAGTTTCATCAAAAAACACGAAAATTAACTCAAAAAAATCAAAAATCCCCTCAAGAAGCTCGAGACGGTCGTCCCAAAGTCGAGACGGCCGTCCCAAATCCCTATTTTAAGTTGAGACGCGCGTCCCAGGTGGGACGACCGTCTCACTTATCAGCTGATGGCACATGAAGGAAAATTTCAGTTGGGACGGCCGTCCCAACCTAGACGGCCGTCCCAAGTCTCCTGGCATCCCCTATATATGTTGTGCACAGATTTGGCCTTTGGTACCCCATTCCAAGCATTCTACCTTGCTTCTCTTCCCTTTTTACACACTCCTAGCATTCTTAAGTGAATACTACCTACAATGGAGCATGGAGAAGCCTCATCTAGGAGAAAACACACTAGAAATCCTGCTAGAGGAACTCCTACTACTAGCACTCTACTAGTAGAATCACATCAATAGTGACTGGCAAATATCCAACAATATTCCTGGTATCCTACACTGCGGAAGGATTTTGAAATCCTAGCTACATTTGGCTGGGAACAAGATGTCAGAAGGTTCATCCACAACATAGGATGGGACTTTCTGCTCCGAGAGCCACCTGCTCGGATCCACCGCACTGCTACGCTAGAGTTTCTTGCCTCCGTCAACATGGTGGAAATGCCTTCTGCAATTCCCGGAGTGCCACCGACTCAGGCCATCTCCTACTGGATGGATGGAGCCTACCGGACCACTGTTTTGGATGACTTCAATGTCATAATGGGTTTCTGCCAGCGAGCAGATACAAGAACACTAGAATATCGGTCCGCATATTTGGAAAAAGCTGCTGCTCTCACCACCACTAGCATGTGGAGAGAGATCACTGGAGCACACACTCTGCCGTCAAACCCGAAGGAGCACGACTTTCTCTCCCCGCTTCGCATATGCCACAAATTGCTAGCTGGGACCATACACCGCCGGAAGGAGAGCCAAGGGAGGGTAACACTGGCCGACCTCTTCATTGTCTACTGTATGCATCAAGGGTTGCGATGTAACCCAGGTTATGCCTTCCTAAAAGCCGTAAAAGATTACGGAACCCGCGGCTCAGCAGGAGCCATCATAATAGCTCCCTTTCTCACCCCTTTAGCGGAATATTGGGGATGTACCGACGAAGAAGATCTCCCAGCTAGCCTCCGACCAGAGCCGATTAGCAGAGGAATGTTGGTTCATATGAACATCCTCAGTCGACAGGGATCATGGTTTATCTTAAACCCCATTATCTCGATTTCGCTGGATATGCGCGATTTCGACATGCCTCAGGACATCCCTTCGACTACAGAATCGCAGCAGTAGTCATATGATCCGGACTTTGCCGACTTGTACCGACGGATAGATGACGAGCACGCCTATATGGAAGGAGAGTTCCAATTCATACGCCAGCAGTTTAATCAGCTGACTATGAGGCAGGACAGGACGGACCGACAGATAGAGAATCTGGTCCAGACCCAGGCAAGGTTCCAGCGCCGCCTGCTTCGCCGCATTCCTTCGCCAGCACCATCTGCCCATTCCAGTCCAGAGGCAGATGATTAGGAGATAGTTTCCTTTTAAATCTTTTCTAGTAATTTGAAAATATTTTGAATGTATCACAAAAAGAAAAGAAGTAATGAATAAACATTGTTATTTCTGTTTACATTCCAAAAGCCCACGTGTACAAAAATTATAAAATAAAAGGCACACGTGATAAAAAGCCATATTTCAAATAACTCGCGATAAAGATTAAAGTCGCAAAAGAAAAAGGCAAAATCAAAACCATTCTAGTAGAATAAAGAGCTTCAAGAAAACTAGCTCCAACCTTCTACACCAATAAAAGAAGGTACATCGAAAAAGCCAACGGAAAGGCTCGATAATCCCCAAGCGGATCCTTGCCTACTCCAAAGGCAACACAAAAAATTACTCCACGACTCAGCATCATCATCACATGAGTCGTCAACTACAGTCATTTGAAGCCTCAATCTACCTCCTTCCATCCAAGAAAAAGGAAGTCATCAACATGAAAAAAGCCAACGGAAAGGCTTGATCATCCCCAAGAGGATCCTTGTCTAATCCAGAGGCAAGACAAAAAGATTACCTCACGACTCAGTTTCATCGCCACATGAGTCATCAAGCAAACTCATCCAGAATCTTTGCCACTTCCCCAAAGGAGAATAAGGAGAATAAGAAGAATAAGGAGAATAAGGACTACACAAGAGTCCATTAAAGAAAATACGGAGACAAATCCTCCATATCACTAGGGGGCAACAAAAAGAAAGAAAAGAAAAACTTTCATTCCCCAATAAAGGCCACAACGAAAAAGGCCAAATAAAAAATCTCCAAGAAGAGTATATCAAGAAAAGTCTACAAAAAGACAAAAAGAGGAAAACAAAAATTTTTTCCATCTTCCAGCTCAAATAAGAAGCTTCACAAAGCCAGGAGCCAGGACTCCATCAAATTTGGATCCCCAGGAAACCAACAGACTCCTCGGTGAATCCCAAAAAAGAGAAAAGAAGAAAATTTCTTCATTACGCTCAATAAAGAGCTTCACAAAAGTTAGGAGCCAAGACTCCATCATAAAAAATCAAATCAAGGATTGGATCCCCAAGAAGTAAAGAAAAATTCCCTAGGGATCACCAAAAAGAAAAGAGAAAAAAGATATCTTTTCATCCAAAGAAAAAGCCAATGTGCATAAAAAGGCGCACCTATGTAAAAACCAAATCACGAAAAAGAGATACAAATCGTGAGAAAAAGATAAAAACCCATTCCCTAGTAGGAATAAGAGCATAGGCAAAGCCAGCTCAAACAACAGTGTCCAATAAGGAGTCAAAAACTCCATTCCTCTCTAGGGGGCAATTCAAAATAGATCCCCAGAAGATGATCAAATCCCTAGTGGATCACCAAAAAGAAAAATCCCCAGCAAGCCTACCAGCAAAGGCAAACTACAAATTCATATCCTCAGGGAGTTAATCACCTATAACGCCCAATATGGATATCCCCAGCGAAGTGCAAAGCCTTTACTCCCAAGAAGAGCCTCTGCCTAAGGCAAGGAAAAAGTTGATATCCCCAAGAAATGGGAAATCAACCTATAAGAGGTAATACAAGCACAAAGCTTTCAATAAAGCATCTTCCTACTCGGAGGTATTATCAAGAGCAAATATCCTCAAGTAGAACATCAGCCTATTCAGAGGCGAAAAACAACAAGTAAAAAGCCTTCACCACTATCGAAGCATCTGCCTAATCAAGAGGCACAATCAAAAATCAACAAATCCCCAGTGGATTCCTACCTAAAAAGAGGCAATCAACAGGAATCCCTGGCCAAGACCAGATGGCTAAAAAGCCAAGAACAAAGAATCCCTAGCCAAGACCGGATGGCTAAAAAGCCAAAAACAAAGAATCCCCGGCCAAGACCGGATGGCTAAAAAGCCAAGAACAAAGAATCCCCGGCCAAGACCGGATGGCTAAAAAGCCAAAAACAAAGAATCCCCGACAAGACCGGATGGCTAAAAGGAAAAGCCAAAAAAATGAATCCCCAGTAAAACCGAATGGCTAAAAGAAAAAGCCAAAACAATGAAATTCTCGGCAAAGCCGGATGGCTAAACAAAAAGCCAAAAACAAGGAATCCCCGGCCAAGCCGGATGGCTAAACAAGAAAAGCCAATCAACAAGAATCCCCGACCAAGACCGGATGGCTAAACAAGAAAAGCCAAAAAACAAAGAATCCCTGGTAAAACCGGATGGCTAAAAGAAAAAGCCAAAACAATGAAATCCTCGGTAAAACCGGATGACTAAAACAAAAAAGTCAAAAAGAAAAATCCATTAGTCCCTACGGAATAGGCGCATGATCAAAGACAGTAAGCCGCCAACACTTCTCTAAAAAATCCGATAAGGATTTTTTTAGAATATTTCAAAAAACCCTATAGAATAGGGTTCACACTAAGTGGGGTGTAAAAAACCACAAGAGTCTGTCAAGATGCAGATTCGCACCCAGTGGGGGTGTAAAATCCACTAGAGCCTAGTCAAGATGCAGGTTCGCACCCAGTGGGGGTGTAAAATCCACTAGAGTCTGTCAAGATGCAGGTTCACACCCAGTGGGGGTGTAAAATCCACTAGAGCCTAGTCAAGATGCAGGTTCGCACCCAGTGGGGGTGTAAAATCCACTAGAGCCTAGTCAAGGTGCAGGTTCGCACCCAGTGGGGGTGTAAAATCCACTAGAGCCTAGTCAAGATGCAGGTTCGCACCCAGTGGGGGTGTAAAATCCACTAGAGCCTAGTTAAGATGCAGGTTCGCACCCAGTGGGGGTGTAAAATCCACTAGAGCCTAGTCAAGATGCAGGTTCGCACCCAGTGGGGGTGTAAAATCCACTAGAGTCTGTCAAGATGCAGGTTCACACCAAGTGGGGGTGTAAAAACCACTAGAGTTTGTCAAGATGCAGATTCGTACCAGGTGGGGGTAGATACCCACAAAAGTTTGTCAAGATTCAGATTCGCACCAAGTGGGGGTGTAAAAACCACTAGAGTCTGTCAAGATGCAGGTTCGTACCGGGTGGGGGTAGGTACCCACCAAAGCCTTATAAAATAAGGTTTATACCGGATGAGGGTAGGTACTCATCAGAATCGAGCAAAAATGCAGATTCGTACCAGGTGGGGGTAGGTACCCACAAGAGTCTGTCAAGATGCAGATTCGCACCAAGTGGGGGTGTAAAAACCACTAGAGTCTGTCAAGATGCAGATTCGTACCAGGTGGGGGTAGATACCCATAAAAGTCTGTCAAGATGCAGATTCGCACCAAGTCGGGGTGTAAAAACCACTAGAGTCTGTCAAGATGCAGATTCGTACCAGGTGGGGGTAGATACCCACAAAAGTCTGTCAAGATGCAGATTCGCACCAAGTGGGGGTGTAAAAACCACTAGAGTCTGTCAAGATACAGATTCGTACCAGGTGGGGGTAGGTACCCATCAGAGCCTTGCAGAACGGGGTTCATACCGGGTGGGGGTAGGTACCCACCAAAGCCTTATAAAATAAGGTTTATACCGGATGAGGGTAAGTACTCATCAGAATATAGCAAAAATGCAGATTCGTACCAGGTGGGGGTAGGTACCCAGCAAAGCCTTATAAAATAAGGTTTATACCGGATGAGGGTAAGTACTCATCAGAATCTAGCAAAAATGCTGATTCGTACTAGGTGGGGGTAGGTACCCACCAAAGCCTTATAAAATAAGGTTTATACCAGATGAGGGTAAGTACTCATCAGAATCTAGCAAAAATGTAGATTCATACCAGGTGGGGGTAGGTACCCACCAAAGCCTTATAAAATAAGGTTTATACCGGATGAGGGTAGGTACTCATCAGAATCTAGCAAAACGCAGATTCATACCAGGTGGGGGTAGGTACCCACCAGAGCCTTATAAAATAAGGTTTGTACCGGATGAGGGTATGTACTCATCAAAACTTAAGTAGAATGCATTAGGTGGAGTAAAATACTCGCCTAAGCATTACAAAAACAGGTTGCAAAGACCTTACTTCTATTAGAGGATAGTTTAGTGTTGAGCACCTCGCAAGTAAGTACCCATAAGAGTTTTAGCAAAATGCAAACTCATACCGGGTGAGGGTAGGTACTCACCAAAGCCTTGCAAAACAAGGTTTATACCTAGTGGGGGTAGGTACCCACAAGAGTCTAGCAAAATGCAGACTCATACCGGGTGAGGGTAAGTACTCACCAGAGCCCTACAAAGTAAGGTTCAAACCAGATAGGGGTTGGTACCTATCGGAAATATTTATCATCCGGAGGATCACCAAAGAAACATCCGAAGGATAACCGGGCAAAAGGGTTAACTCCTTCCCCTACCAACTAATTTTGTCGGCATATTAAGCCAACATAATTAGCCAGGCAGGTGAAGGGGGGGGGGGGGGCAGCTGTAGACCCCTAATTTTGCCTGGTCTCTCAATAAAGGCTAAGAAGATCTCATATGACAAGACAAAGCTCGCTCGGCCTCTCAATAATAAAAGCTAAAGAGACTTCCTACAAAGACAAAGCTCGCCTGACATATCAATAAAGGCCAAGAAGACTTCCTATATGAAGACAAAGCTTTAATGGGTGTTTATCGGCATCAAACGACGTCCGAATACATAAAGGAAAGCTTCCCAGGGGTCCCAGAACACAAAAGTTGGCCAAAACAGGTCGAGACGGCCGTCCCAAGGTTGGGACGACACCTTCCCTGGCCAAGTGGGACGGCCATCCCAAGTGGGACTGCCAGTCCCAGCTCCCCAGGGCGTCCCAGCCTTTGTAAAACATGCAGTTGGGACGACCGTCCCAACCCAGACGCGCGTCCCAAGACTTGTCTTCTTCTCTCCCTACTTCGAATGATCTTTCTGATTTCCTTAAATAGGTAACAATCAGTTAAGGAGTTATATTCCAGCATTCGATTCTTCTATAAGAGTTTAGTCGAGTCAAGTCTGTATTCGTGAGGAGAGTCGTTGTAGAGCGAGGGATTGCCAAAACGCGTCCTTATTGTAAAAGAGTTGCAATATAAAGCTTGCTACGGAGGTTCTTCTCAAATCTTTTCTCCTTTATTGCTTTATTTATTGCTTTATATATGAAATGTAAATAAAATCATGTAGATAGCCATATTTAAATGTTGTATGAATAAAATAGGGTAATAGCGTAATTTCTTATAATCTTCACTTAACGAATTAATCCGTCATAGGGAACCCAAAAGGGGCATTGTGGGGTGCTAACACCTTCCCCACACGTAACTAACTCCCTTACCTAACTCTGGTTATAATGGCCAAGTTTGGTTTTTAATAAAATCAACGTCTTTTTATCCTTTTCCAATGTTTATGGTCAAAACATTGGTGGCGACTCCAAAAGAACCCCTTTTCGAAAACCTTGCTTTTATTAGAGGATAGTTCAGTTGTTGAGCACCTCAGAAGCAATGAACATAATTTTAACAAAAAACGCGAGTCTAAACCATCTTTTCGCGACCGCTCGCATAAACGTTCGAGATGTCCCTGGACGTCGGAACGGACGGTGGCGACAGGGGGCTTACCGGACGGGGGTTAATACTCATCGAACACCAGATGAGGGTGTATACTCATCAGACCTTACAAAAGGGGGCTTACCGGGCGAGGGTTCATACTCGTCAAACCAGATGGGGGTTCGTACTCATCAGCCGTGTTGACAATTCAAGGACTTGATGTTGCACTTGATGAATATGAAGAATGGATTTTGATGATGATCCAAGAACTAAAGACTTAGAATATTGAAGATTGAAGATTGGTGATAATTGTATTGTAATAACTCTGTTTTATTTAAGATTGAGTCTCGTATTTTTAGAGTCTAAGATAGCTGGTACATAGTCTCGTAACTTAGAAGCTTCAAAAAGCTCAAATTTATCATTTAGGCTCGGCTTTAATCGATTATATAGGTAAATAATCGATTAAAACAGTGAGAAAACACTTTCTATACAAACTCACTGTTTTAATCGATTAAAACAACAAAATAATCGATTGTTTTGTACTTGTTCAGTACAGATAATCGATTATTTCACCAAATAATCGATTATTCCGAAGAGGTTTGGGTTCCGACGTATATGGCTCTGTTTTAATCAATTATCACTCCAAATAATCGATTATTTCGAGTATGTTTTTCATTTTAAATTTCAAATTAACCCTATTTTCGAAAACCCAATTACCAAGAACCCTAGTTTCGAAATCCCCAATTCCTAAACCCTAATTTCCCTACTTAAACTCTGCTTTGGCACTCAGAAAATAAGAACAACTCTTTCCATACAAAAGTTAAGTGTTGTGAGTGCCAGAGAACTGTTTGTTGCAAGGAAAGGGGGCTTTTGGAACCTGGTGTGAGGCTAGAAGCGATAAGAATCACTAAGTGGAGTTCTTAGTGGATTGTGTGCTGTGCCGTCTCTAGGGAAAACTGTTCTTCATCTCTTGTGGATTTCAAGAGAGGTGTTTTCTGATCTTTATCTGTTCATTTGTAATCTGTTTGTAACAATTTGTTCTTAGTGACAGCGTTAATCCTCTTTTGAGTGATTAGCAACTGGACGTAGGGTCTTTTGATCCGAACCAGTATAAACCTACTGTGTAATCTTCTCTACTCTTCTCTATTTACATTTACGCAGTTTTTAATCGGTAAAATTTGGGGAAAATTTTGAAAACCTAATTTTTATTAAGAAACCAATTCACCCCCCCTCTTGGTTTTTGTCCGACCACGCGAACATTCCGCTGCGCGATTCTAACAAGTGGTATCAGAGCTTGCTTTGATAGTCATTCAAACTTTTCAAAAATGGCCGGACAAAATCAAACTTTTGCCAAAGGTGCGTCTATCAACAGACCCCCACTTTTTGCGGGTCAAAATTATCCTTTTTGGAAAGTACGTATGCAAATATTTTTAGAGTCTATTGATAGAGGCGTTTGGGACGCAATTTTAAATGGTCCATTTGTTCCTAAAACTACTGAGAACGGTGTTGACGTTCTTAAACCTATTTCTAGATGGACTGCAGAAGAAAGTCGAAAAGCACAATTTGATGTTAGGGCTAGAAACATTATTTCATCTGCTCTAACCCTTGATGAGTTTTATAGAATTTCAGTTTGTAAAAGTGCACGAGGAAATGTGGGCAATGCTAAGGGTGACCCACGAAGGAACTGACGACGTCAAAAGAGCACGTAAAAATTCTTTAATCCAAGAATACGAGATGTTCGGATGCAACCAGGCGAAACGATATTTGACGTACGAAACGTTTCACTCATATCGTGAACCATCTCACCGGACTAGGTAAAATTTTTGACGTTGATGAATTAAATGTTAAAATTTTGAAATCTCTGGATAGGAAATGGCAACCAAAGGTGACGGCCATCTCGGAGTCACAAAATCTTGCCACTATGTCTATGGCGGCGTTGTTTGGAAAGCTTAGGGAGCATGAACTTGACCTTGGAAGACTAAATGAGGAAGAGGGTCAATATCAAAAGAAGAACCTAGCTTTCAAGACCGAGATTTCAAAAAGCAAAAATAAGAAAGAAGAAGAAGAAGACTCCGAAATTGATGAAGAAGAGATGAGTCTTTTTATAAAGAAGTTCACCAAGATGATGAAAGCAAAAGGAAGACATCCTTTCAAAGGTAAGGGAAAGGTAAAAGAAAATTCTTCCGTTAATATAAAATGCTTTGGTTGTGGTGAAGCGGGGCATATAAAGACCGAATGCCCAAACAAGAAAAATGATGAACACAAGGGCAAAAAGCAATTCAAGAAGAAAGCATATATTGCTTGGAATGACGAGTGATTCAAATTCAGAATCAAGCGACTCGAAATTGAAGCAAACATTTGCTTGATGGCAAATAACAACATTTCTTCGGATTTTGAGGTTAGTGATTCCGATTCATCCTCTAGTGAAGAAAATGACCATGATGAATTGCAAAATGCTTATAATGAGTTATTTACTGCATTTATGGATATGAAAAAAGAATATAAAGTTGTAAAGAAAAATCTAAGAAGATCCGAAAAGCAAAATGAGTCCTTAAAATTGAAAATTGCATGTTTAGAAGAAAAGGAGGTAGCTAATACGAAAATTGTATGCTTAGATGAGAATAAGGACTTAGCTTGTGCAAATTGTAAAGAGCATGAATATGACATAGATATTCTTAACCATTTGCTAGACAAAGCGAAAAAAGAAATTGATGATCTTAAGAAGCATGAAATGGTAATTGCTCAAAATAATGTAAATCAAAGAGTTCCTTTGAAAAAGAGTAAATCTAAAAAGAAAAGAATATGGGTAGAAAAAGGAACTAGAGCATGTCATGTTAATAATGTATCTTGTTCTAAAACTACTTCAAATGCATGCTTCTATTGTATGAAACAAGGTCACACTTCAAATAGATGTAAAATTAAGCATTTTGGAGTTCCTAAAGGAAAATATGTTTGGGTTCCTATAGTTAAATGAATTGTTTGTCTCTTTTATTTATTCAAAGAAAATGGATCATTTAGTATGTTTTAAACAGAATGCTTAGGTAAAATCATTTTATCTTTTCTATTGCATGAAGGTTCTTCACTTAAAGATTCTTGCGAAATGCCTCTAAAATTGTTTTAGACAACCAAAAACAAAGTATCTTTACAAAAGCTTTCTTAAAACATGTTTTTAACTGATGCAGTTTTGAAAGAATCAAATAAAATCACTTAGAATGTTCAAAGAAGTGTTTTTACAGCATTTTAATCGATACAACTTGTTTTTAATCGATTAAAACCATTTAGAACTCATTATGATCGATCAGATTTTTATTATGAGCGGTCAGAATCTTTTAAATCGATTAAAAACACTTTTCAATCGATTAAAATTGCTTAAAGGGTCAGGATGATCGATCAGAATCAAATTATGACCGATCAGAAGCAAATGTGATCGATCAGATTTTAATTATGAGCGGTCAGAAATTTTTCAATCGATTAAAACACGTTTCAATCGATTAAAATCACTTAAAGGGTCAGGATGATCGATCAGATTTTTATTATGACCGGTTAAAATCAGTTATGATCGATCAGAATTTAGTTATGACCGATCAGAACTCTTTTAATCGATTAAAAACTCGTTTCAATCGATTAAAACAACTTAAAAATTTTTTCTACACTGCGTTTTAATCGATTAAAAGATGTTTTAACAGATTAAAACTGCACTTTTAACAGATTAAAAGGATCTTTTAACAGATTAATTAAACCAGCAGTTTTGAAAATCCTCTATAAAAACAGTTTTGCTTAAACTTTTTAAACACACAAAGAATAGATTGTTTTGCAGTATTTTAAATAGATTGTTATGTCTCTAACCTCAAGGACCCAAAAGTTGTGGGGACCTAAGTTTACTATGTTCTTGTTTTGTAGGAAACTTCCAAATCAAAGAAGTCTATGTGGTATCTCGATAGTGGATGCTCAAAACATATGACTGGAGATAAAACGAAATTTGTAAGTTTCAAAGCCAAAGAACAAGGATATGTGACTTATGGGGATAACAACAAAGGGAAGATTCTCGGAATTGGAAACATAGGTGGTGCAAACACATTAGAGATTAAGGATGTGCTTCTTGTTGATGGGCTAAAGCATAACCTTCTTAGCATAAGCCAATTGTGTGACAAAGGATTCAAGATTGAACCTAAAAACATTGAGGAAGCACTTAAAGATGATCAATGGTGTATAGCCATGCAAGAAGAACTTAACCAATTTGAAAGGAATCAAGTCTGGGAACTAATCCCAAGAGAAGAGTCACATCAAGTTATTGGAACTAAATGGGTATTCAGAAATAAGCTTGATGAAGATGGTAATATAACAAAGAATAAAGCCAGACTTGTTGCAAAAGGCTATTGTCAGGAGGAAGGTATAGATTATGATGAAACTTATGCTCCTGTGGCCAGGTTAGAGGCTATACGCCTACTTCTTGCTTATGCATCTATGATGAAATTTAAATTATATCAAATGGATGTTAAGAGTGCATTCTTAAATGGTCTTATTAAAGAAGAAGTGTATGTAGAGCAACCCCCTGGTTTTGAAGATTTTAATAATCCTAATCATATTTTCAAATTGAAGAAAGCATTATATGGGTTGAAACAAGTTCCTAGATCTTGGTATGAAAGATTAAGTAGTTTCCTAACTGCAAATGATTTTTCAAGAGGAAAAATTGATTCTACACTATTTACTAAGAAAGTTAAAGAACATATCTTATTGGTCCAGGTATATGTTGATGATATTATTTTTGGATCAACTGATAATTCTTTGTGTGTAGAATTTGCTAAGATTATGCAGGGAGAGTTTGAAATGTCTATGATGGGAGAATTAACATTCTTCCTTGGACTTCAAATCAAGCAACTTAAAGATGGCACTTTCATCTCTCAAACTAAATACTGCAAGGAGATTCTCAAAAAGTTTGGTATGAACACCTCAAAGGAAGCTAACACACCCATGGGAACTTCATGCTATCTAGACAAGGATGAATCAGGTTTGGAAGTTAATCAAACTATGTATAGAGGTATGATAGGATCACTATTATACTTAACTGCTAGTAGACACGATATTATGCATTACTGTCTGTGTGTGTGCTAGATTTCGAGGCTTGTCCTAAAGAATCTCACCTAATTGCAGTAAAACATATTTTAAAATACTTAAAAGGAACTACTGGGTTTGGCTTGTGGTATCCAGTCTGATGCTTGTATTAGTTTATTAGGATATTTTGATGCTGATTATGGTGGATGTAAAATTGATAGGAAAAGCACTAGTGGGACATGTCATTTGTTAGGTTCATCCTTAATATCATGGCATTCTAAGAAACAGGCATGTGTTGCTTTATCTACCACTTGAAGTTGAATATATTGCAGCTGGTAGTTGTTGTGCTCAAATTCCGTGGATGAAACAACAATTAGAGGATTATAGCATATATTTAAATGACATTCCATTAATGTGTGATAATACGAGTGCAATCAATCTAACTAAGAATCCGAGTAATGCACTCTAGGACTAAACATATTGAGATTAGACATCACTTTTTAAGAGATAATATCAGCAAAGGAAACTGTAAGATAGAGTATGTAGACATTAAACGTCAATTAGCATATATATTTACTAAGCCTCTACCAAAGGATAGATTCTATGATCTTAGAAGAGACTTAGGGATATTAGAAATAGCTTAAATTCTGCTTAATTTGACTGTGTTTTGGATGATTGTTATGTTAAAATTCGTGTTGTAGGATATTCATAGGTTATAATGTGTAAAAACCTTAAAAACTTGATATAGCCTCTGGAATAATCGATTACTGGAAGTAATAATCGATTATTTTTTCTCAAAACGTCCAAAACAGGGTATTCTCCTCTGGAATAATCGATTATCTCATGATATAATCGATTAAATGCCTCTGACAATCGATTATTTGCTAGAAATAATCGATTAAAACTGTCTGATATAGAGAGAATCAATGCATTTTCTTTTGTTATTGTCTTGATGTTGTAATGGTTGAATGATTGTGAAATAAAATTTGATGTTTCTTTCATGCTATGATTGAGGGGGAGCTTTCTCTAACTTATGCATATTTTGAGGGGGAGCTCTTATGATTGATGTTGCAGAGTTCTTTTTGATTATAATCAAAATAGGGGAGAAAAATTTAAAGCCTATGATTCAATTTTAAATTTTATCTGGTATGTTTAATGTGTTTGTTAGTATGACAGATAAAACGAGGTTATTACAAAGGGCTTTAAAAGAAAATTTTGATCATCATCAAAAAGGGGAGATTGTTGACAATTCAAGGACTTGATGTTGCACTTGATGAATATGAAGAATGGATTTTGATGATGATCCAAGAACTAAAGACTTAGAATATTGAAGATTGAAGATTGGTGATAATTGTATTGTAATAACTCTGTTTTATTTAAGATTGAGTCTGTATTTTTAGAGTCTAAGATAGCCAGTTACATAGTCCGTAACTTAGAAGCTTCAAAAAGCTCAAATTTATCATTTTAGGCTCGGCTTTAATCGATTATATAGGTAAATAATCGATTAAAACAAGTGAGAAAACACTTTCTATACAAACTCACTTGTTTTAATCGATTAAAACAACAAAATAATCGATTGTTTTGTACTATTCAGATACGGATAATCGATTATTTCACCAAATAATCGATTATTCCAGAGAGGTTTGGGTTCTGACGTATTTGGCTCTGTTTTAATCGATTATCACTCCAAATAATCGATTATTTCGATCTGTTTTTCATTTTAAATTTCAAATTAACCCTATTTTCGAAAACCCAATTACCAAGAACCCTAGTTTCGAAATCCCCAATTCCTAAACCCTAATTTCCCTACTTAAACTCTGCTTTGGCACTCGAGAAAATAAGAACAACTCTTTCCATACAAAAGTTAAGTGTTGTGAGTGCCGGAGAACTGTTTGTTGCAAGGAAAGGGGGCTTTTGGAACCTGGTGTGAGGCTAGAAGCGATAAGAATCACTAAGTGGAGTTCTTAGTGGATTGTGTGCTTTGTCCGTCTCTAGGGAAAAGCTGTTCTTCATCTCTTGTGGATTTCAAGAGAGGTGTTTTCTCGATCTTTATCTCGTTCATTTGTAATCTGTTTGTAACAATTTGTTCTTAGTGACAGCGTTAATCCTCTTTTGAGTGATTAGCAACTGGACGTAGGGTCTTTTGATCCGAACCAGTATAAACCTACTGTGTAATCTTCTCTACTCTTCTCTATTTACATTTACGCAGTTTTTAATCGGTAAAATTTGGGGACAATTTTGAAAACCTAATTTTTATTAAGAAACCAATTCACCCCCCCTCTTGGTTTTTGTCCGACCACGCGAACATTCCGCTGCGCGATTCTAACAAGCCGAAGGGGTCAGCTGCCATCAGAAGGGGTCAGCTGCCATCAGAAGGAGCATCCCGGAAGCACACAAAACAAAATCTCCCCAGAGGATCATCCGTCGCAAAGACGGAGCATCTGAAGGACAACCGGGCAAGAGGGTCAACTCCTTTACCCTCCAGTCGATCTCCTTGGCACAACAGGCCAGAAGTCGACTAGTCGGGTAAAGGGGGGGCAGCTGTAGACCCCAAATCTTGCCCGACCTCACAATAAAGACTAGAAGACCTCCTTTTCGAAGATGGATGAAGCCTAAGAAGCCATTAGGAGAGACTATTAGGCCCCATACTAGGATAGGAGGGATTTGTGGCACAAAAATAAGGATTTTCGCCTATTAAGGTCGAGACTGCCGTCTTGGATTCGAGACGGCCGTCTCGTTTGGCGAGACGGCCGTCTCGCCATTCCTGCAAGGCGAGACGGCCGTCTGGAATGTCGAGACGGCCTGAAGCACTTGGTGGATTTGATGAAGACATAGATATAGCTTAGGTTGTGGGTGTGTAGATGATTAGGTTTTTAGTTTAAGCACTTAATCTCTTGATAGTCCATTATATTTTGTGATAAGCACCTTAAAACATTGCATCTCATTGAAAATCATTTTCTGCATGAAAAACTCACATTCAAGTATTAAAAGAACAAACTAATTTTTTTTTAATCTGTTGAAAAAGATTTTCAATCTGTTAAAATCACTTAATAGAATAAGTGGTCATACATAATCGTATTTTCAATTGATTGATTCGCAGAATCAACAAGTTAAAATAACTTAGTGAATTTTTTCAAATATCATGGTTTCGCATTTTCAATCTGTTGAAATGATTTTCAATCGATTAAAGCAGAGAGCTATCATTTTTTCTAAAGTCTGTTTCAATCCATTGAAAACTCGAAACAATCGATTGAATGAACTTTTAAATGAAATCAATCGATTGAATCGTGGTTTTAATCGATTGAAATGTAATCTGATCGATCATAGTTTCATTCTGATCGATCATAACTCGATTTGATCGATCATACTTCGAGTTCTAATCGATCGAGTCTCTTCTAACCTGTTATACTTCAAACTAATCGATCTTGTGTCTCTCGAAACGAGTTTTTGACAGATGAAACGTTCGATTCTTTGTTTTACTCTATATATACGAAATTGATCTATCTTTTGAAATATACAACACACTACTTGAGAAAACTTGTGAAATCAATCTGTGAAACTTTCATATACGTGACTTTCTCTGCATTCAAGAATCTTTTCATATCATAAGGTCTTGTGATCAGAATTGTGGTCAATCAAAGAGAGAAAGTCTTGTTAGAATTTGTTCCGGACAATTAGAACTTCAAGTCCAGGTTTTTTCTTTCCATACTCTTTTGTAAAAGTGTGATTGTGCAGGTTGGATTGTGATCTGCACTTGGTACGATGCTTGGATTTGGTTACTTGGGTGGTTTTCAAGATTCTATCTTGTGGGTTTGCAAGATAGTTCTTGGGGTAGATTGGTGAGTATCTACTGGTTGTAATTTTCACTTGGAATTAGTGGAACTTGACAGGTTGTCAAGAAGCTGGATGTAGCTCTAGATTAGAGTGAACCGAGTATAAATTTGTGTGTTAAATTTCTTCTTTCATCTCTTTTATTTTACGTCTATAAACTTGCTTTGTGTTTAAACCAAATTACCTTTGCAAAAATTGAATAAAGATAACTCATTCTTCCAAAAGAAAGTAAGTTTTGCGAAAAAGTTTTAAAGTTCAATTCACCCCCCTCTTGAACTCAACCATTAATTCTTTCAATTGGTACCGAGTCTGGTTCTTGTAAGCTACTCAAGAAATCAGTCCAATGGGCTGAGGGAAAGATGAATTTTTCAAAAGGAGCCTCCATAAACAGGCCTCCACTTTTTTCTGGTGTGAATTATTCTTTACGGAAGGTTAGAATGAAAATCTTTATTGAATCTCTTGATAGAGGCATCTGGGAAACAATTGTTAATGGTCCTTACAAACCAACTCATACGAGTAGATGGTAAAGTAGTTGAAAAAGATTGGGCTGAATTAACTGATGTAGAAAATAGGAGAGTCCAATATGATTATACTGCAAAAAATATTATTACCTCTGCTTTAAATCTTGATGAGTTTTTCGAGGTGTCTCGGTGTGCCTCTGCCAAAGAGATGTGGGAAATTTTAGAGGTCACACATGAAGGAACATCTGATGTGAAAAGGGCAAGAAAGCATGAGTTAATCGGGGACTATGAATTGTTTAAAATCCAGCAAGGAGAAACAATTGCGGATGTGCGAGAAAAGGTTCACGCACATAGTCAATCATCTAATTGGGTTAGGAAAGATTTTTGACAAAGAAGAGTTGAACATCAAAATCTTAAAGTGTTTGGACGAACGTGGCAACCAAAGGTGACGGCTATATCGAGAATCAAGAGACTTGGCTGAAATGTCTACCGCTTCACTTTTTGGTAAGTTAAGGGAACATGAGTTGGAAATCAATCGGTTCAAAGAACAAGAGAATGCGAGAAAAGAAAAGTAGAAATATTGTTCTCAAGACGATTGAAGAAAGCAGTGGATCTGAAGAAGATGAATCGAGAGAACTGACTTTGTTGGTTAAGAAATTTGGGAAATTTCTTAGAAGAAAGAACATAACCGACCAAGTAAAAAGGTACAATGATAAAAAGACTGAATCTGTTCAAAATACTATTACTTGTTATTCTTGTGGTAAACGGGGTCACATAAAGAGTGATTGTCCGGAAAAGACCAAGAATCGGAACAAGAAAGAATCAAGATACAAAGGGAAAAAGGCCTATATAACCTAGCAAGACAATGATTCATCTTCCGAGCTCCGAATCCGAAAGTGAAGAGGTGAACTCGTGTTTGATGGTTGGTCGTGAATCCTCTTCATCACATGTAAGTTCAACTCCTACGAGAGAATGAAATGAATTACAGACACATTACTAAATGCTTTCAATGAAATGCATAGTGAAGCCAAAAATTTATCTCATACAAATAATCGGTTGAAAGGTTTAAATAAGCTGGTTAGAAAATAGAGTTAAAGTTCTGGAAAAAGAACTATTAGAAAGCAAAACAGATTTAGAACATCTAGATATTATCTATTCATCTGCGGATAATGTTGTTGTTAATAAGAATTGTGAAAAGTGTATTGTTTTACAAAATAAGGTTGATTACTTGACTAAAACCTTGACAAAATTTACTCAAGGTAAAGAGAATTTAGATGCACTTCTTGGGTCTCAAAGCTGTGTGTTTGAACATTCGGAATCGGGTACAAACCTCGAGAATGGGGTAAAAACTAAAAAATATTTGAACTTCTTTTCATACGAGAAAAACAACAACATCCCCTTTCTCATCTTGTCATTACTGCATGAAGAAAGGACATACTATAAAATTCTGTCATGCTAGAAAATATTTTGTGCCGCAAGGTAGGAAGAGATGGGTTCCAAAACATGTTAAACGAGAAAATTTGACTCCTAAGGACCCAAAATACGTAAGGGTACCAAATACTTGATGTTTGATCTTTCAGGAACAGCAACAAGAGTCCCTTTGGTACCTAGACAGCGGATGCTCAAGGCACATGACGGGTGACATTTCAAAATTCCGGAAAGTCTGAAATTGAAGAATGGAGGTCATGTGACTTTTGGAGACAACAACAAGGGAAGAATTCTAGGTTACGGAGATATTGGAGATAGTGAATCGAGTAACCATTCACAATGTTCTTCTTGTTGAAGGTCTCAAGCACAATCGATAAGCATAAGTCGAGTTATGTGATCTTGGTCACAAAGTCATTTTCAAACCGGAAAAGTGCCTTATCTGTGAGCCGGAATCGACACGGTAATGTTGGTAGGTAAGAGGTTAAATAACATATACATGTTAGATATCAAGCGAGTCTATATCATCTCAAAGTTGTCTTCTTACTAAAGAAGAAGAATCTTGGTTGTGGCATAGAAGGCTTGCTCATATACATCTTAACCATCTTGACAAGCTGATTTCAAAAGAATTAGTTTCAGAGTTGCCTAAGCTTCAAATCTTGAAAGACAAAATGCTGTGAAGCTTGTTTGAAAGGCAAACAAACTAGAAAATCTTTTTCAAACAAAAACATTGTTTCAACTTCTAGACCTTTGGAGCTGCTTCACATGGATTTGGTTGGTCCTTCAAGGAATAAAAGCCTAGGTGGTAATCTTTATATCATGGTAATTGTTGATAACTTTTCGAGTTACCTGGACTATTTTTCTTAAAGCCAAATCTGATTCTTACAAATCTTTCAAAAATCTTGCCAAGGTTTTACATAATGAAAAAGGGTATTTCATTACATCTATTCAAAGTGACAATGGTGGAGAATTTGTAAATGAAAAGTTTGAATCATTTTGTGAAAAGTTTGGCATAAAACACAATTTTTCTACTCCAAGAACTCCTCAACAGAGCGGTGTTGTGGAAAGAAAGAACAGATCCATTGTGGAACTTGCTAGAACAATGTTGTGTGAAAATTCTTTACCTAAATACTTTTGGGCGGATGCGATAAACTCTTGCTTGTCATGTTTTGAATAGAGTCTTGATTAGATCCATGCTAAAGAAAACCTCATATGAAGCTGTACAAAGGAAGAAAACCCAACATAAACTATTTCGGGGTTTTTGGATGTACATGTTTTGTTTTAAGCAATGGGAAAGAAAATATTGGCAAGTTTGATGAAAAATATGACAAAGGAATTTTTCTTGGTTACTCAACTCACGACCATGCATATAGAGTTTACAATTTAAGATTGAAATCGAGTTGAAGAATCGGTACATGTTGTGTTTAATGAGTCTCCTCTAGTGGTGCGAGAATAGAACAACGAGTGCTGTAGATGAAGAAGAATTAAGCGATAATTCTTATCGGTTGAAACATGCCGAAACACGAGATCGATTGTCTTGTTGAAGAAGATGATCCATCGGTGGACCCTGCAAAAGCTGAGTCACCAACAATTGCTGAAGAACGGGGAAGAAGATGTTCGGAAGAGCTTCCTAAAGAGTGGATTGTCCCAAGAGATCTCTCTCTAGACAATGTCATCGGGCAAATTAATAAGGGAGTATCTACTAGACATTCTCTTAACCAATTACGTAATCATATGGCATTCATTTCACAAATAGAGCCTAAGACAGTTAAAGAAGCATAAGATGATGAATACTGGGTTAGTGCCATGCATGATGAGCTTAATCAATTTGAAAGAAATAAAGTGTGGGAATTAGTTCCTAAAATCAAAGATATCAATGTAATTGGTACTAAGTGGGTATTCAAAACCAAGCTAGATGAACACGACATTATTACTAGAAATAAAGCTAGGTTGGTAGCCAAAGGGTATAACCAACAAGAGGGTATCGATTTTGATGAAACCTTTGCACCTGTAGCTAGACTTGAAGCTGTTAGATTATTATTAGCTTATGCATGTATAAGTGGTTTTGGATTACTACGAGATGGATGTAAAGAGTGCCTTTCTTAATGGACTCATCAATGAAGAAGTATATGTTTCTCAACCTCCTGGGTTTGAAGATCACAAGCATCCGACCATGTACACAAATTGAAAAAGGCCCTTTATGGTTTAAAGCAAGCACCTAGACAATGGTATGAGAGGTTAAGTAACTTCCTAATTGATCAAGGGTACAAGCGAGGTGAGGTTGATAAAAATCTATTCATTAAGAAATGCTGAGGCGACATTATTACAGTGCAGGTGTATGTGGATGATATCATTTTCGGTTCCACTAATAATGCCATGTGTAATAAGTTTGTAAAAGAAATGCAAAGTGAATTTGAAATGTCTATGATGGCGAGAATTGAATTTCTTACTTGGTCTCCAGGTTAAACAATTAAGAAATGGCATTTTTCTTAGTCAATCTAAATACTTGCAATGAATTGTTAAAGAAATTTGATATGCAAAATTGCAAGGAGTCCTCTACACCCATGTCTACTAAGCTGTTGTCTAGACTTAGATGAAAAAGGAAAACTCGTTGATCAAACTAAATATAGAGGTTTGATTGGTTCACTACTATATCTAGCTGCTAGTAGACCGACATTATGTTTAGTGTGTGCCTTTGTGCAAGATTTCAGGAAAATCCAAAGGAATCACATCTTACGCATCGCCAAAAGGATTACGAAGTACCTTAAGGGAGCAGTTAATGTTGGACTATGGTATCCTGAAGGTGCATTCCTTAAACTTGTTGGATTTTATGATTCGACTTTGCGGGATGTAGATTGGACGAGAAAAAGTACCTTTGGTACTTGTCATTTCTTGGGGAGCGAGTCTTATATCGTGGCACGGCAAAAAGCAAGCGTGTGTTGCTCACGTCAGCTGCAGAAGTCGAATACATTGCGGTAGGAGCTGTTGTGCTCAAATCATCTACCTCAAGCAACAAGCTGACAGATTATGGAGTGACACTAAACAAGGTACCTCTAGTTTGCGACAATACTAGTGCAATAAACTTAACTAAGAATCCTATTCAACACTCTAGAACTAAGCATATTGAAATTAGACATCACTTTATTAGAGAACACGTATCTAGGGGTAGTTGTGAGATATTATTCATTGAATCTGAAAAACAATTAGGCTGATTTATTCACTAAACCACTTCCTAGAGATAGACTTAATATGCTTAGGACTGAATTAGGAACTCTAGATATATCTAGTATTGCATAAGCGATTCTTTACGGTGATTGTATGCTTTTTAACAGGTCGATAACAAGTTCAATCGATTAATAATTGCATGAATAACTTGATATTATTTGTTTCAATCGATTGAAATTGCGAAATAATCTGTTGATTTCACGATTCTTTACTCTCTGGTATTGATATGTTCTCAGTTCAATCGATTAGATAAGCTTTTAATCGATTTATTTCATTAACCTTGTAGCTCTGCATACTTTCTTCTATAAATCAATCGATTAAATCTTCGATTCAATCGATTGAATTTACTTATGATACTCTGCATGATTGTTTCTTACAATAACAATCGATTTAATTCTCGATTCAATCGGTTTATTTTACTTCTAAGTATCTGCGATTACAAAATCAATTGGTTTCACGGAATATCAATTAATTATTTTTTTGGGCTAGTTGTATGTACTTTGTCTCTAAACAATTTCGCGAGTAAATTGAAAGCATTTACAACAAGATAAACTTTAGCTACTCTCTTTAATATCTAAGATTTCCAATAAAAGCTTATTGACCACGATTGGATATCTACTGTAAGGGTAATTAAAGTGTACGGTAGCAATTCTCTCTCCTCTTTTATCATCATTGCATGGAAGCGTAATGCAATAAAGACAAAAGCTGTAAAGTTGAAGAGTTCGTGTGCTCTCATTTCTAAAGAAAACAGTAGTATTTTTTTTTTGAATCATCCTTTCTTCTCGGTTCTTTTACGTTCATTCCAAAAATTCAAGCATGCTCAAGCGTACTAAATCCGGTAGGAAGAAGTCCAGCGAGGCGAGTCTTCTAATGCAAGGCAAGAACCAAATGTTGGAGGTCGAATTGAAACTTGGTTCAATGGGGACCAAGAGAAAATGGATTTATTTATCCATGAATTGAGCGAGGAAGCAAGTCAACATTCGAAGATGTTAAAGTTATCCTGGTTTGATGCCAGAAGGATTCGGAGGCATTCGAAAGCTACTGCAACACCAAAAGCTTCGAAGTTTACGGAGTTAAATGGTAGGATTTATCCGATTTGATTAAAGTTTTCTTCACAAATTTATCCTTTGAAGGTTCCACTTTGAAAACCCAAGTTAAAGGTGTAGACATTGAAATTTCACCCAACATGCTGGAAGGAGGTTCTTTGGAATAAAGGATGTTGGTGTAAAAGTCACCAAAGGATACACTTGAGATGTGGACGAATTTAATAAAGTTCGAGTACTTTCGGTCATGCATGAAGAATACTCGTGATTACGTTAGCTCTTTCAATGCTGGGAAGCTAAAAGCTGGAAGAAAGAATTCTCGCTTTCATTGTGTCGTGGCGGCTCACACCCGGGGGAGCAATCATGCGGTGCTAAACGAAGAAGATTTAGTGCTGATGTCTTGCATTCACCACGGGATACGGGTGAAGCTGGGTCTTCGTCATCAAGGACCACATGATCAAAGCCAAGAGACTTAGTGATTTCGGGTATCCTTATGCTATTATGATTTCTAAGTTTTTAACACATTTTTGTGTCAATGTAGAAGGAGAACTTGTTGAAACCGGTCCGACCAACGAATGAAATAAATAATTTTGTGCTTCACAAAATGGGATTCATTAAAATTGATGGTGAATGGATCTCGAAAGAAGATCTTTGGGAGAAGTGAAGAAAGTAAAGAAGAAGAGCAAGAGGAAGGAATCAACAACGATATTCCTGGAACTTACGCGGCACGTCCGTCGATCCAATGGAAGAAGTGACCCCATTGGAAATGATTCCATACAATCCACCGCTGACCGTGGCACGCCTCTGTCTCGGTTCGAAAGAACAATGTTACATCAAATGAGCGAGCGCATTCGAGACCAAAGGAGGCATATGCATATGACTTGCTGCTACGAGGGCTCAGCGACATTATTTGGATGAAAATTTCATTGCAAGGTTCCGGCATATTGATAATCAACTAGAAGACATTTACAACGGGATTGTGGAACTACAATTCAATCAAGGCCCAGGGACGAATGAAGACTTTTTATGTTTCAGTTATTACGTTTTCTTTTCTTAGTTTTTAATGTTCGTTTTTATATTCGAGGTACCCACGTGGCCCCATTGAATCTGTAACTAAAACAATCTATTTGATGCGAGTCAAATAGGGGAGAAGTATTTTGCTTAAAGCTGTCACTACACACACACCACAAAATATATGTCTACGGTATGTTATTTTTTATGCGAGGTGCAATGGTTATTTGTCTCCATCAAATAGGGGAGATTGAAGCACTTGGTGGATTTGATGAAGACATAGATATAGCTTAGGTTGTGGGTGTGTAGATGATTAGGTTTTTAGTTTAAGCACTTAATCTCTTGATAGTCCATTATATTTTGTGATAAGCACCTTAAAACATTGCATCTCATTTAAAATCATTTTACGCATGAAAAACTCACATTCAAGTATTAAAAGAACAAACTATGTTTTTTTTAATCTGTTGAAAAAGATTTTCAATCTGTTAAAATCACTTAACGAATAAGTGGTCATACATAATCGTATTTTCAATTGATTGATTCGCGAGAATCAACAAGTTAAAATAACTTAGTGAATTTTTTCAAATATCATGGTTTCGCATTTTCAATCTGTTGAAATGATTTTCAATCGATTAAAGCAGAGAGCTATCATTTTTTCTAAAGTTGTTTCAATCCATTGAAAACTTCGAAACAATCAATTGAATGAACTTTTAAATGAAATCAATCGATTGAATCGTGGTTTCAATCGATTGAAATGTAATCTGATCGATCATAGTTTCATTCGATCGATCATAACTCGATACGATCGATCATACTTCAGTTCTAATCGATCGAGTCTCTTCTAACCTGTTATACTTCAAACTAATCGATCTTGTGTCTCTACGAAACAGTTTTTGACGAGATGAAACATTTTGATTCTTTGTTTTACTCTATATATACGAGAATTGATCTATCTTTTGAAATATACAACACACTACTTGAGAAAACTTGTGAAATCAATCTGTGAAACTTTCATATACGTGACTTTCTCTGCATTCAAGAATCTTTTCATATCATAAGGTCTTGTGATCAGAATTGTGGTCAATCAAAGAGAGAAAGTCTTTGTTAGAATTTGTTCCGGACAATTAGAACTTCAAGTCCAGGTTTTTTCTTTCCATACTCTTTTGTAAAAGTGTGATTGTGCGAGGTTGGATTGTGATCTGCACTTGGTACGATAGCTTGGATTTGGTTACTTGGTGGTTTTCAAGATTCTATCTTGTGGGTTTGCAAGATAGTTCTTGGGGTAGATTGGTGAGTATCTACTTGGTTGTAATTTTCACTTGGAATTAGTGGAACTTGACGGGTTGTCAAGAAGCTGGATGTAGCTACGGATTAGAGTGAACCGAGTATAAATTTGTGTGTTAAATTTCTTCTTTCATCTCTTTTATTTTACTGTCTATAAACTTGTTGTGTTTAAACCAAATTACCTTTGCAAAAATTGAATAAAGATAACTCATTCTTTCAAAAGAAAGTAAGTTTTGCGAAAAAGTTTTAAAGTTCAATTCACCCCCTCTTGAACTCAACCATTAATTCTTTCAATTGGTACCGAGAGATGGTTCTTGTAAGCTACTCAAGAAATCGGTCCAATGGCTGAGGGAAAGATGAATTTTTCAGAAGGAGCCTCCATAAAAAGGCCTCCACTTTTTTACGGTGTGAATTATTCTTTACGGAAGGTTAGAATGAAAATCTTTATTGAATCTCTTGATAGAGGCATTTGGGAAACAATTGTTAATGGTCCTTACAAACCAACTCATACGGTAGATGGTAAAGTAGTTGAAAAAGATTGGGCTGAATTAAGCTGATGTAGAAAATAGGAGAGTCCAATATGATTATACTTGCAAAAAATATTATTACCTCTGCTTTAAATCTTGATGAGTTTTTCGGGGTGTCTCGGTGTGCCTCCGCCAAAGAGATGTGGGAAATTTTAGAGGTCACACATGAAGGAACATCCGATGTGAAAAGGGCAAGAAAGCATGAGTTAATCGGGGACTATGAATTGTTTAAAATCCAGCAAGGAGAAACAATTGCGGATGTGCGAGAAAGGTTCACGCACATAGTCAATCATCTAATTGGGTTAGGAAAGATTTTTGACAAAGAAGAGTTGAACATCAAAATCTTAAAGTGTTTGGACAGAACGTGGCAACCAAAGGTGACGGCTATATCGAGAATCAAGAGACTTGGCTGAAATGTCTACCGCTTCACTTTTTGGTAAGTTAAGGGAACATGAGTTGGAAATCAATCGGTTCAAAGAACAAGAGAATGCAGAAAAGAAAAGTAGAAATATTGTTCTCAAGACGATTGAAGAAAACAGTGGATCTGAAGAAGATGAATCGAGAGAACTGACTTTGTTGGTTAAGAAATTTGGGAAATTTCTTAGAAGAAAGAACATAAGCTGACCAAGTAAAAAGGTACAATGATAAAAAGACTGAATCTGTTCAAAATACTATTACTTGTTATTCTTGTGGTAAACAGGGTCACATAAAGAGTGATTGTCCGGAAAAGACCAAGAATCAGAACAAGAAAGAATCAAGATACAAAGGGAAAAAGGCCTATATAACCTAGCAAGACAATGATTCATCTTCCAGCTACGAATCCGAAAGTGAAGAGGTGAACTTGTGTTTGATGGTCGGTTGTGAATCCTCTTCATCACATGTAAGTTCAACTCCTACGAGAGAATGAAATGAATTACAGACACATTACTAAATGCTTTCAATGAAATGCATAGTGAAGCCAAAAATTTATCTCATACAAATAATCGGTTGAAAGGTTTAAATAAGCTGGTTAGAAAATAGAGTTAAAGTTACGGAAAAAGAACTATTAGAAAGCAAAACAGATTTAGAACATCTAGATATTATCTATTCATCTGCGGATAATGTTGTTGTTAATAAGAATTGTGAAAAGTGTATTGTTTTACAAAATAAGGTTGATTACTTGACTAAAACCTTGACAAAATTTACTCAAGGTAAAGAGAATTTAGATGCACTTCTTGGGTCTCAAAAGCTGTGTGTTTGAACATTCGGAATCGGGTACAAACCTCGGAATGGGGTAAAAACTAAAAAATATTTGAACTTCTTTTCATACGGAAAAACAACAACATCCCCTTTCTCATCTTGTCATTACTTGCATGAAGAAAGGACATACTATAAAATTCTGTCATGCTAGAAAATATTTTGTGCTGCAAGGTAGGAAGAGATGGGTTCCAAAACATGTTAAACAGAAAATTTGACTCCTAAGGACCCAAAATACGTAAGGGTACCAAATACTTGATGTTTGATCTTTCGAGGAACAGCAACAAGAGTCCCTTTGGTACCTAGACGGCGGATGCTCAAGGCACATGACGGGTGACATTTCAAAATTCCGGAAGTTTGAAATTGAAGAATGGAGGTCATGTGACTTTTGGAGACAACAACAAGGGAAGAATTCTAGGTTACGGAGATATTGGAGATAGTGAATCGAGTAACCATTCACAATGTTCTTCTTGTTGAAGGTCTCAAGCACAATCGATAAGCATAAGTCGGTTATGTGATCTTGGTCACAAAGTCATTTTCAAACCGGAAAAGTGCCTTATCTGCTGAGCGAGAATCGACACGGTAATGTTGGTAGGTAAGAGGTTAAATAACATATACATGTTAGATATCAAGCAGTCTATATAATCTCAAAGTTGTCTTCTTACTAAAGAAGAAGAATCTTGGTTGTGGCATAGAAGGCTTGCTCATATACATCTTAACCATCTTGACAAACTGATTTCAAAAGAATTAGTTTCAGGGCTGCCTAAGCTTCAAATCTTGAAAGACAAAATCTGTGAAGCTTGTTTGAAAGGCAAACAAACTAGAAAATCTTTTTCAAACAAAAACATTGTTTCAACTTCTAGACCTTTGGAAGCTGCTTCACATGGATTTGGTTGGTCCTTCAAGGAATAAAAGCCTAGGTGGTAATCTTTATATCATGGTAATTGTTGATAACTTTTCCAGATTTACCTGGACTATTTTTCTTAAAGCCAAATCTGATTCTTACAAATCTTTCAAAAATCTTGCCAAGGTTTTACATAATGAAAAAGGGTATTTCATTACATCTATTCAAAGTGACAATGGTGGAGAATTTGTAAATGAAAAGTTTGAATCATTTTGTGAAAAGTTTGGCATAAAACACAATTTTTCTACTCCAAGAACTCCTCAACAGAGCGGTGTTGTGGAAAGAAAGAACAGATCCATTGTGGAACTTGCTAGAACAATGTTGTGTGAAAATTCTTTACCTAAATACTTTTGGGCAGATGCAGATAAACACTTGCTTGTCATGTTTTGAATAGAGTCTTGATTAGATCCATGCTAAAGAAAACCTCATATGAACTGTACAAAGGAAGAAAACCCAACATAAACTATTTCAGGGTTTTTGGATGTACATGTTTTGTTTTAAGCAATGGGAAAGAAAATATTGGCAAGTTTGATGAAAAATATGACAAAGGAATTTTTCTTGGTTACTCAACTCACGACCATGCATATAGAGTTTACAATTTAAGATTGAAATCAGTTGAAGAATCGGTACATGTTGTGTTTAATGAGTCTCCTCTAGTGGTGCGAGAATAGAACAACGAGTGCTTGTAGATGAAGAAGAATTAACTGATAATTCTTATCGGTTGAAACATGCCAGAAACACAGATCGATTGTCTTGTTGAAGAAGATGATCCATCGGTGGACCCTGCAAAGGCTGAGTCACCAACAATTATCGAAGAACGAGGAAGAAGATGTTCGGAAGAGCTTCCTAAAGAGTGGATTGTCCCAAGAGATCTCTCTCTAGACAATGTCATCGGGCAAATTAATAAGGGAGTATCTACTAGACATTCTCTTAACCAATTCTGTAATCATATGGCATTCATTTCACAAATAGAGCCTAAGACAGTTAAAGAAGCATAAGATGATGAATACTGGGTTAGTGCCATGCATGATGAGCTTAATCAATTTGAAAGAAATAAAGTTTGGGAATTAGTTCCTAAAATCAAAGATATCAATGTAATTGGTACTAAGTGGGTATTCAAAACCAAGCTAGATGAACACGGCATTATTACTAGAAATAAAGCTAGGTTGGTAGCCAAAGGGTATAACCAACAAGAGGGTATCGATTTTGATGAAACCTTTGCACCTGTAGCTAGACTTGAAGCTGTTAGATTATTATTAGCTTATGCCTGTATAAGTGGTTTCAGATTACTACAGATGGATGTAAAGAGTGCCTTTCTTAATGGACTCATCAATGAAGAAGTATATGTTTCTCAACCTCCTGGGTTTGAAGATCACAAGCATCCTGACCATGTCTACAAATTGAAAAAGGCCCTTTATGGTTTAAAGCAAGCACCTAGACAATGGTATGAGAGGTTAAGTAACTTCCTAATTGATCAAGGGTACAAGCGAGGTGAGGTTGATAAAACTCTATTCATTAAGAAATCTGGACTGACATTATTCAGGTGCAGGTGTATGTGGATGATATCATTTTCGGTTCCACTAATAATGCCATGTGTAATAAGTTTGTAAAAGAAATGCAAAGTGAATTTGAAATGTCTATGATGGCGAGAATTGAATTTCTTCCTTGGTCTCCAGGTTAAACAATTAAGAAATGGCATTTTTCTTAGTCAATCTAAATACTGCAATGAATTGTTAAAGAAATTTGATATGCAAAATTGCAAGGAGTCCTCTACACCCATGTCTACTAACTGTTGTCTAGACTTAGATGAAAAAGGAAAACCTGTTGATCAAACTAAATATAGAGGTTTGATTGGTTCACTACTATATCTAACGCTAGTAGACACGACATTATGTTTAGTGTGTGCCTTTGTGCAAGATTTCGAGGCAAATCCAAAGGAATCACATCTTACCGCTGCCAAAAGGATTACGAAGTACCTTAAGGGAATAGTTAATGTTGGACTATGGTATCCTGAAGGTGCATTCCTTAAACTTGTTGGATTTTATGATTCTGACTTTGCAGGATGTAGATTGGACGAGAAAAAGTACCTCCGGTACTTGTCATTTACTGGGAGCGAGTCTTATATCGTGGCACAGCAAAAAGCAAGCGTGTGTTGCTCTGTCAACTGCAGAAGCTGAATACATTGTAGCTGGGAGCTGTTGTGCTCAAATCATCTACCTCAAGCAACAACTGACAGATTATGGAGTGACTCTAAACAAGGTACCTCTGGTTTGCGACAATACTAGTGCAATAAACTTATCTAAGAATCCTATTCAACACTCTAGAACTAAGCATATTGAAATTAGACATCACTTTATTAGAGAACACGTATCTAGGGGTGACTGTGAGATATTATTCATTGAATCTGAAAAACAGTTAGTCGATTTATTCACTAAACCACTTCCTAGAGATAGACTTAATATGCTTAGGACTGAATTAGGAATTCTAGATATATCTAGTATTGCATAACTGATTCTTTACGATGATTGTATGCTTTTTAACAGGCTGATAACAAGTTCAATCCATTAATAATTGCATGAATAACTTGATATTATTTGTTTCAATCGATTGAAATTGCGAAATAATCTATTGATTTCCTGATTCTTACTCTCGGTATTGATATGTTATTAGTTCAATCGATTAGATAAGCTTTTAATCGATTTATTTCATTAACCTTGTAGCTCGCATACTTTCTTCTATAAATCAATCGATTAAATCTTCGATTCAATCGATTGAATTTACTTATGATACTCGCATGATTGTTTCTTACAATAACAATCGATTTAATTCTCGATTCAATCGGTTTATTTTACTTCGAGTATCTGCGATTACAAAATCAATTGGTTTCACGGAATATCAATTGATTATTTTTTTGGGCTAGTTGTATGTACTTTGTCTCTAAACAATTTCTGCAGAGTAAATTGAAAGCATTTACAACAAGATAAACTTCAGCTACTCTCTTTAATATCTAAGATTTCCAATAAAAGCTTATTGACCACGATTGGATATCTACTATAAGGGTAATTAAAGTGTACAGGTAGCAATTCTCTCTCCTCTTTTATCATCACTGCGCGAAGCGATAATGCAATAAAGACAAAGCTGTAAAGTTGAAGAGTTTGTGTGCTCTCATTTCTAAAGAAAACAGTAGTATTTTTTTTTTGAATCATCCTTTCTTCTCGGTTCTTTTCTGTTCATTCCAAAAATTCAAGCATGCTCAAACGTACTAAATTCGGTAGGAAGAAGTCCAGCAGAGGCGAGTCTTCTAATGCAAGGCAAGAACCAAATGTTGGAGGTCGAATTGAAACTTGGTTCAATGGGGACCAAGAGAAAATGGATTTGTTTATCCATGAATTGAAGCAGGAAGCAAGTCAACATTCCGAAGATGTTAAAGTTATCCTGGTTTGATGCCGAAGGATTCGGAGGCATTCGAAAGCTATCTGCAACACCAAAAGCTTCGAAGTTTACGGAGTTAAATGGTAGGATTTATCCTGATTTGATTAAAGTTTTCTTCACAAATTTATCCTTTGAAGGTTCCACTTTGAAAACCCAAGTTAAAGGTGTAGACATTGAAATTTCACCCAACATCTCGGAAGGAGGTTCGTTGGAATAAAGGATGTTGGTGTAAAAGTCACCAAAGGATACACTTCGAGATGTGGACGAATTTAATAAAGTTCGAGTACTTTCGGTCATGCATGAGGAATACTCGTGATTCTGTTAGCTCTTTCAATACTGGGAAGCTAAAGCTGGAAGAAAGAATTCTCGATTTCATTGTGTCGTGGCAGCTCACACCCAGGGGGAGCAATCATGCGGTGCTAAACGAAGGAGATTTAGTACTTGATGTACTGCATTCACCACAGGATACGGGTGAAGCTGGGTCTTCGTCATCAAGGACCACATGATCAAAGCCAAGAGACTTAGTGATTTCGGGTATCCTTATGCTATTCGATTTCTAAGTTTTTAACACATTTTGGTGTCAATGTAGAAGGGGAACTTGTTGAAACCGTCCGACCAACGAATGAAATAAATAATTCAGTGCTTCACAAAATGGGATTCATTAAAATTGATGGTGAATGGATCTCGAAAGAAGATGCTTGGGAGAAGTGAAGAAAGTAAAGAAGAAGAGCAAGAGGAAGGAATCAACACCGATATTCCTGGAACTTCGCAACGACGTCCGTCCGATCCAATGGAAGAAGTGACCCCACTGGAAATGATTCCATACAATCCACTGCCTGACCGTGGCATGCCTATGTCTCGGTTCGAAAGAACAATGTTACATCAAATGAGCGAACTGCATTCGGACCAAAGGAGGCATATGCAAATGACTGCTGCTCCGAGGGCTCGACGACATTATTTGGATGAAAATTTCATTGCAAGGTTCCGAGCATATTGATAATCAACTAGAAGACATTTACAACGGGATTGTGGAACTACAATTCAATCAAGGCCCCGGGGACGAATGAAGACTTTTTATGTTTACGTTATTCTGTTTTCTTTTCTTAGTTTTTAATGTTCTGTTTTATATTCGAGGTACCCACGTGGCCCCATTGGATCTGTAACTAAAACAATCTATTTGATGCGATCAAATAGGGGAGAAGTATTTTGCTTAAAGCTGTCACTACACACACACCACAAAATATATGTCTACGGTGCGTTATTTTTTATGCAGGTGCGGTGGTTATTTGTCTCCATCAAATAGGGGGAGATTGAAGCACTTGGTGGATTTGATGAAGACATAGATATAGCTTAGGTTGTGGGTGTGTAGATGATTAGGTTTTTAGTTTAAGCACTTAATCTCTTGATAGTCCATTATATTTTGTCATAAGCACCTTAAAACATTGCATCTCATTGAAAATCATTTTACGCATGAAAAACTCACATTCAAGTATTAAAAGAACAAACTAAGTTTTTTTAATCTGTTGAAAAAGATTTTCAATCTGTTAAAATCACTTAACAGAATAAGTGGTCATACATAATCGTATTTTCAATTGATTGATTCGCAGAATCAACAAGTTAAAATAACTTAGTGAATTTTTTCAAATATCATGGTTTCGCATTTTCAATCTGTTGAAATGATTTTCAATCGATTAAAACAGAGAGCTATCATTTTTTCTAAAGTCTGTTTCAATCCATTGAAAACTCGAAACAATCGATTGAATGAACTTTTAAATGAAATCAATCGATTGAATCGTGGTTTCAATCGATTGAAATGTAATCTGATCGATCATAGTTTCATTCGATCGATCATAACTTCGATCTGATCGATCATACTTCAGTTCTAATCAATCGAGTCTCTTCTAACCTTGTTATACTTCAAACTAATCGATCTTGTGTCTCTCTGAAACAATTTTTGACAGATGAAACGTTCTGATTCTTTGTTTTACTCTATATATACAGAATTGATCTATCTTTTGAAATATACAACACACTACTTGAGAAAACTTGTGAAATCAATCTGTGAAACTTTCATATACGTGACTTTCTCTGCATTCAAGAATCTTTTCATATCATAAGGTGCTGTGATCAGAATTGTGGTCAATCAAAGAGAGAAAGTGCTGTTAGAATTTGTTCTGGACAATTAGAACTTCAAGTCCAGGTTTTTTCTTTCCATACTCTTTTGTAAAAGTGTGATTGTGCAGGTTGGATTGTGATCTGCACTTGGTACAGTAACTGGATTTGGTTACTGGGTGGTTTTCAAGATTCTATCTTGTGGGTTTGCAAGATAGTTCTTGGGGTAGATTGGTAAGTATCTACTGGTTGTAATTTTCACTTGGAATTAGTGGAACTTAACAGGTTGTCAAGAACTGGATGTAGCTCTGGATTAGAGTGAACCAGTATAAATTTGTGTGTTAAATTTCTTCTTTCATCTCTTTTATTTTCTGTCTATAAACTTGCTGTGTTTAAACCAAATTACCTTTGCAAAAATTGAATAAAGATAACTCATTCTTCCAAAAGAAAGTAAGTTTTGCGAAAAAGTTTTAAAGTTCAATTCACCCCCCCTCTTGAACTCAACCATTAATTCTTTCACGGCCGTCTCGACCTTGTCAGACGAGACGGCTGTCTCGACCTCACAGGCGCGAATTCCTATAAATAGGGCCTCCATTCCCCTCATTCCACACACCTCTCTCATTCTCTCTCTAGTCACATCAGTAGATTCTCTCTCTAGAATCCCTCCGACGCATTTCCGGAGCTTTTGAGTGTCTTTAGAGGTTTTTATAGCGTTTTTTGAGAGGTTCTGACGCTGTGTAGAGTGAAGGGCTTCCACAAAGCACCCTATTTTCAAAGAAATTAATAGAAAAGCTTGCTTCGGAGGTTTCTACTCTCTCTCTCTATCTTTTACTGCCTTGTTTTAAATTACGCAATAGACATTAGGGCAATAGACATTAGGGCCATGTAGTCATAAATTTAAATTCCGCAAAATAAAAGGGTAAAATCGTATTTTCATCAGGTTTAATTATTTTAAAATAGCTAGCCTATCATAGGGAACCGGAAAGGGGCGTCGTAAGGGAACTAACACTTCCCTTACACGTAACTAACTCCCTTACCCAACTCTGGTTCTAACGACCAAAGTTGGTTTTTCGAAAACCAACGCCTTTTAAAACCCTTTTCCGATGTTTCCAATAAAAACATCGTGGCGACTCCATAGAACCCTTAAAAAACAGTTCTTGGGTTAGCCTGGTTATCGGACAACCCAAGAACGCCTTTTCGAAAACCTCGCCTCTAGATTCATCCCCGTTATCGGACAATCTAAAGGCGTTGTAACCACACCAAAACGCGAAAATCAAGAGAAGTCGAAACCATCGCGTCGCTCCGATCGCCCTCGTTTTGACGGCGGCGACAGGTCCTTAATGATTAAGGAAGAGGTACAAAGACAACTGGATGCCAATTTCCTAGTAGTGTCCAAATACCCTGAGTGGTTGGCCAACATAGTGCCTGTCATAAAAAAGAACAGTAAGGTCAGGGTATGCGTGGATTATAGGGACCTCAATCGAGCAAGTCCAAAGGATGACTTTCCCTTACCACATATAGACACACTAGTAGACCATACCGCTACCAACACGCTTTATTCCTTCATGGACGGGTATGCGGGGTACAATCAAATTAAATTGGCCGTCGAGGACAGAGATCAAACCTCTTTCATCACACCATGGGGTACCTTCTGCTATCGAGTAATGCCTTTCGGACTCAAGAATGCAAGGGCTACCTATCAAAGGGCTATGGTCACACTATTCCACGACATGATCCATAAGGAAATAGAAGTATATGTGGATGACATGATCGCCAAGTCCAGAAATGAGATGGACCACATTCAATATCTCAAGAAGCTATTCGATCGGCTTCAAAAATATCAACTTAAACTAAACCCGGCAAAATGTACTTTAGGAGTACGGTCGGGAAAACTCTTGGGGTTCATCGTCAGCAAAAGAGGAATCGAGGTGGACCCTGACAAAACCAAGGCGATTTTGGAAATGCCCCCACCAAGCACGGAAAAGGAGGTAAGAGGATTTCTGGGCCGAATCAACTATATTGCCCGTTTCATTGCACAGTTGACGGATAAATGTATACCCATCTTTAAACTGTTGTGCAAAAATCAACCAACGGTGTGGAATGAAGAATGCCAACAAGCGTTCGATAAAATAAAAACATGCTTAACCAATCTGCCAATATTGGTACCACCCGTAGACGGAAGACCTTTGATCCTATATCTGTCAATACTCGAAGAGTCCATGGGATGTGTGCTCGGTCAACAAGACAAAACCGGGAAGAAAGAGCGAGCCATTTATTATCTCAGAAAAAAATTCCTAGATTATGAGACCCGTTATACACCATTCGAAAAGACTTGTTGCGCATTGGTGTGGGTCACTCAGCGTCTTCAACAATACATGGCTCGACACACGACATGGTTGGTCTCCAAAATGGAACCAATCAAGTACCTCTTCGAGAAGCCCATTCTGACCGGAAGAATAGCTAGGTGGCAAGTGCTCCTCTCAGAGTTCGACATCATTCATGTCACCCAGAAAGCTATTAAAGGTAGCCCCCTAGCAGACTATCTAGCCCATGGATCAACAAACGAATATCAGTCCCTACAGGACGACTATCCCGATGAACATATCATGCACATTGAACACGAAGGACCAAACAAGAGGCATGGACCATGTTCTTCAACGGAGCCTCAAACATGCTTGGACACGGGATATGAGCTATTTTGATATCCCCAGAAAAGAAGTATATCCCCGTAACGACCAGGTTGAATTTTGACTGTACTAATAACATGGCCGAATACAAAGTGTGCGCGCTAGGAATCCAAGCAGCTCTAGATCATGGGGTTACTAAACTCAAAGTCTTCGGTAATTCATCCCTTGTCATTTATCAACTTAAAGGTGAATGGGAAACCCGAAACTCTAAATTAATCCCATATTTAGGGCACATACATGATTTGGTTTCGAGGCTAGAAAGCGTCACCTTCCAGTATGTTCCTCGGGAAGACAATCAATTTGTTGACGCCCTCGCTACTCTGTCATCCATGTTCTCTTTAGATCAAGAGCATGAGATGTCGACCATTCAAATCAAGCTGCATGACAAACAAGCTTTTTGCATGACAGTAAATGGTGAGCACGACCAAAACCCCTGGTATCATGACATCAAACGATACCTCATGAAGGGCGAATATCCCAAAGGAATCAATGACAATGATAAACGAACCATTCGTAAAAAGGCAGTAGGGTTCATGCTGATTGAAGAAACCCTCTACAAAAAGAGCTTCGATTCCACTCTCTTAAGGTGTGTGGACCATGAAGAAGCCCAAACCTTGATAAGAGAAATTCACAAAGGAGCCTTTGGGACCCACGCACCTGGGCATGTCATGACAAAGAAAATCTTAAGGGCAGGGTATTTTTGGTCCACAATGAAGGCCGATTGTCACCAATATGCTAAACAATGTCACAAATGCCAAATCTACGCCGATAATATTCGCGTTCCACCCGCACCTCTTAGCACCCTAGCCACACCATGGCCATTCTCTATGTGGGGCATGAACGTCATTGGACCCATTGAACCCAAAGCATACAATGGTCACCGCTTTATCTTGGTGGCCATCGACTACTTCACCAAATGGGTAGAGGCAGCATCATACGCACACGTGACTAGAAAAGTGGTGACCACCTTCATCAAGAAAAATATTCTATGTCGGTATGGCATCCCTCATCGGCTCATTACTAATAATGGGACCAACCTCAATAACAAGATGATGGAGGAATTATGTCAAGATTTCAAAATACAGCACCATAATTCCTCCCCGTACCGACCTAAGATGAATGGTGCAGTAGAGGCAGCCAATAAAAACATCAAAAGAATCATCCAAAAGATGGTAATAACCTACAAGGATTGGCATGAAATGCTCCCCTTTGCCTTGCATGGTTACCGAACTTCTGTACGAACCTCCACTGGGGCCACTCCGTTTTCCCTCGTATATGGCATGGAGGCCATACTACCAATAGAGGTCGAAATACCCTCCCTGTGAGTTATTATGGAAGCAAAGTTGACAGAAGCATAATGGGTCCAAAATCGCTATGATCAGCTGAACCTAATCAAAGAAAAATGGTTGGACGCCATATGTCGGGGGCAAGTTTATCAAAAGAAGATCAAGAAAGACTACGACAAGAAAATCAATCCCTATACTTTCCGAGGAGGGGATCTGGTAATAAAGAAATTGCTTCCAACCCAGAAAGATAAAATTGGAAAATGGGCAGCGAACTATGAAGGACCCTTTGTGGTCAAGCGAGCCTTCTCAGGAGGAGCCCTTATCCTCACCAACATGGACAGAGAAGAGCTTCGACATCCAATCAACTCGGATGCAGTAAAGAAATACTATGCTTGAAGACGTTACTCACAACCCGTCAGGATGAAAACTCGCAAAGAGAGTTCTAGGCAAAAGATAGGGTTCATATTCCTTGCTAGGATACGTTATAGGAAAAATGTAGAGGTTCAAAAAAAAAAAGAACAATGATTACCTTAGCCGAAAACCGCAAGGCGACTAAGGTAATACCTTCCCGGAAGCAAGCAGACTTCGCATGATCTTCACTTTGAGCTCGGGCATCTCAACTGAAGCAACCAGGAAAAATAGAGAAACAGAAATCAGGGGCATGATTGTTATATCTTATACAGTTTAGCCAACCTTGGACAGCCCTACTTATAAATTCCTTTATAAATCCTCCTGTAAAAATAAATCATTTGATTATATCAATAAAAATTGTCTTCTCTTCTCTTGACCTACTTACGAGAATGCCTCTGTATTAACGAAACACAAGCATGCATAAAGAGTCAATACAAGAAAGCATAAGAAAAAGAAAGAAGGATCAAAATAAGCAGCGCCTGCTAGGACATTCTTAGGCAAAAATAGGGCATCCTGCTAGATCAAAAACCCGCAAAGGGCAGTCTAGGCAAAAGTTAAGGCCTTCATTAAAAGAAAAAGCCCACTAAGATACCTTAGGCAAGAATTAAGGCAGCTCGCTAGATCGAAAACCCGCAAAGGGCGGTCTAGGCAAAAGATAGGGCTAAAACAAAAATAAAAGTTCATAAGAATAATCACGGGAAAATAGCAAAGAAAAATACCAGTCGCTTTCTAGGTGCCCCAACTAAAAATAGATTGCATTTAGAGCATCCACGTACAAATGGTCGCACAAAAGTGACTTTGTCAAAATCAAAACAAACAAAAATACTTCAGGAAATTAAAAAACAAAAGAGCATTCATGTAAGAAAATTAGCTCTATGCTTGCATTTGAAAACAGGAAACACTCAAAGGTATCCCGGTAAGACTTCACTCGGCGCATCAACCAAGGGGTCAGCTACCGCATCAAAAGAGCATCCTAAGGTTTCTCACTCGGCGCATGAGCTAGAGCAGTAAGCCGCCACCACCAGTAGTCCTGCAAAGTGGACTCAACACCAGATGGGGGTGTGTACTCATCAGGCCTTACAAAAGGGGGCTTACCGGACGAGGGTTCATACTCGTGAAACACCAGATGAGGGTGTGTACTCATCGGGCCTTACAAAAGGGGACTTACCAGACGGGGGTTCATACTCGTCAAACCTGATGGGGGTTCATACTCATCAACCGAAGGGATCAGCTACCGTCAGAAGGAGCATCTTGGAGGTACACCATTTTTTTTTCAGAGGATCAGCCACTGCGAGCCGGAGCATCCGAAGGGCAACCGGGAAAGAGGGTCAACTCCTTCACCCTCCAGCCGATCTTCTTGGCACAACAGGCCAACAGTCGGCTAGTCAGGTGAAGGGGGGCAGCTGTAGACCCCAAATCTTGCCCGACCTCAAAATAAGACCAAAAGACCTCCTATTCGAAGATGGACGAAGCCTAAAAAGCCACTAGGAGAGACTATTAGGCCCCATATTAGAGTAGGAAGGATTTTTTGTACAAAAATAAGGATTTTCTGTACAAAAATAAGGATTTTCACCTTCAAGGGTCGAGACCACCGTCTCGCTTTTCAGGACCGCCGTCTTGACCAATGTCAAGTCGAGATCGCCGTCTCGTTTAGCGAGACGGCCATATCGCCACTTACCATTGGCGAGACCCCCCTCCCGTTTGGCGAGAAGGCCTTCTCGCCACTTGGCAAGTCAAGACCGCCGTCTCGCCATTGATTCAAGTCGAGACCGCCATCCCAAATGGCGAGACCTCCATCTCGACTTTGCCAGTCGAGACCACCGTCTCGACCTGATAGGTGCGAATCCCTATAATAGTGAGTGCTCGCCCCTTCATTTCACACAGTTCTTCCACTTTCCCTTCTACACTTTCTCCAAATTATTCTCCTAGAGTCCCTCCAAAGCATTTCCGGAGTTTCTGAGTGTCTAAAAAAGCTTTTTATAGCGTTTTTGAGAGCGATTTCGACGTTATAAGAGCGAAGGGCTGCCAAAACGCACCCTATTTTTCAAGAGAATTAATCAAAAGCTTGCTCCGGAGTTTTCTTCACTCTCTCCCTCTCTGTTACTATCTTTTTATTCATAATTAAATTTCGTAATAGATATTAGGGCCATATAGTCATCATTTTAATTCCGCAAATAAAAGGGTAAAAACGTCATTTCAAAATTTTATCTATAAAATAATTGGCCCATCATAGGGAACCCGAAAGGGGCGTCATAAGGGAACTAATACCTCCCTTACATGTAACTAACTCCCTTACCCAACTCTGGTTTTAACGACCAAAGTTGGTTATCGAAAAACCAACGCCTTTTTATCCCATTTTTCGATGTTTCTAGTAAAAACATCGGTGGCGACTCCATAAGAACCCTTTTAAAATTGTTCTTAGGTCAGCCCGGTTATCGGACGATCTAAGAACACCCTTTCAAAAACCTCGCCATTAGGTTCAGCCTGGTTATCGGACAACCTAAAGGCGTTGTAACCTCACCCATAAAAATGCAAAAAGTGGAAAGTCGGAACCATCGCGTCGCTCTGACCGCCTCTTTTTGACGACGGCGACATCCCCCTCAATAAGTGCATAATTTATAAAATAGCTCCCCCTCAAACAAAGCAAAAATATCAATTTTATTCCATAAATTAAAGTAATTTCTCCCCCTATTTTGATTATGATAAAAAATGAAAGCTCCCCCTCAATAAGTGCATAATTTATAAAATAGCTCTCCCTCAAACAAAGCAAAAATATCAATTTATTCTATAAATTAAAGTAATTACAAACAAGAATATATGAGGAAGAGATTAAAACTCGTCACTATTGCTATTGAATTGAGCATCAAATATATCCTTTAGGTTACAAACCCTATCATCTACATCTGAGATACGACGAATGATTTCCTCATGCCGTTCTTGAGAAATAGTGAAGAATTCTTGCATTCTTTGATTCATATCAAAGAGCATATCTTCCATTGATTGACGGGATGTAGGAGGGGTAGATGATGTCCCAGCAGTATGTAGATTTTCAGTAGGAAATTCAGCAGCTGCAAGCATCTCTTCATCAAAATCTTCAGCATTTTCAGCCATGTTGGGAACGTCATCTTTATGCACATAGATTCCATTGACACACACCATTTGTAACTGTGTTAGCGTGCTATCAAGCATTCTATTTGAATTTATCGTCCTTACCTTTTGCTCTCCTTCAACATTCACTCCTTTGTATTCTAAAATACGAGAAATGAGAAGAGCATATGGAATTTTGAAAGTAGGATGATGCTTAGCTTTAAGCATTGTCACGGTGACCAGACTACCCTAGTCTATTGGCTCATTATTCATGATGGCATGAATAATGCGAAGATCAATGGAAGAGCATTGGGCATGGTTGGTTGCCCGGGGACATAGAATCCATACAATAAGATGCAGTAGCAATCGTTTCTCCTTCTTTAATGGGCCGACCAAAAGAAGACACCCAATTTCCATGGAGGGGTTTTGGAGAAAAGATTGGTAGGCCATAATCCTGTCAAAGTCTTCTAACTCCGCAAAAATATTGATAGCACCTTCTCTTACATTAAAATGGGCAACATTTTCCCATATATCGTCATCAAGGATGATAGTCACACCCTTGACTCGAGAAGTAGCTACATGATCTCTAAATTTAAAACGAGAATAGAATACCCTAATAAGATCAGGGTAGTAAGTACCTTGCATTTGGAAAAATGGGAGGACACCTTGAAGTTCAAGAAGATTTGGAAAATTAAATCCCCTATTGATGAATTGATCACCAATAATATATTTTGGAGTGATGATCCCCCTTTCTTTCTAGAAAGTGAGAAATTCTTGTCTACCCTCGTCGTCTGAGATCCATCCTTCAACAGAATTTGGACGGGGATGAGAGGCAGGAGCAAATCTTCTTCTTGTTGGGATCTTAGCACGTGATGAGGAAGCCATTAGGATTAGAAGGAAAGAAAATAAGAGAGTTTTGAAGGCAAGTGAGATTGGGAGAAGGCAAGAGAGCTTGAATGATGCAAGAATGCTTGGATTCAATAATTTGAGGTGTGGAGAAGTGAAATGAACGCTTCCAATATATAGGGAACAAGAAAAATGGTCATAAACGGTCATATGTGGGTGAAGGAGTGCCAAAATATCTGTTTCAAATGGCTAGAACAAGAAAACGTCCCAGTTTAATCCATTAAAGCCTCAGTTAATCGATTAAACCATCAACTGAACCAGATAATCGATTAACTGATGTTGTTAATCGATTAAATGAGTAGTTAATCGATTATTGCTTGAAATAATTGATTATCGCAGAGAGAAACTTCAGATTTTGAACATTTAGGTGCAGATAATCGATTATTGCTTCAAATATTCGATTATTCCAGAGAGATCATCAAATTTTTAAGGTTTAGACACATGATAATTGTAGACCCCAAATCTTGCCCGACCTCAAAATAAAGAGCAGAAGACCTCCTATTCGAAGATGGACAAAGCCTAAAAAGCCACTAGGAGAGACTATTAGGCCCCATATTAGAGTAGGAAGGCTTTTCTGTACAAAAAATAAGGATTTTCACCTTAAGGGGTCGAGACTGTCGTCTCGCTTTTCGGGACCATCGTCTCGCTGAAGGGCAAGTCGAGACCGCCGTCTCGTTTGGCGAGACGGCCGCCGTACCACTTGCCTTTGGCGAGACCTCCCTCCCGTTTGACGAGATGGCCCTCTCGCCATTTGGCAAGTCGATACTTCCGTCTTGCCAAAGGAGATGACGGTCTCACCATTTTTTAAAGTCGAGATCGTCATCCCGAATGGCGAGACGGCCGGCTCGATCTTGCCAGGTGAGACGACTGTCTCGACCTGACAGGCGTGAATCTCTATAAATAGGGAGCGCTCTCCCCTTCATTTCACATAGTTCTTCCATTCTTCCTTCTACATTTTCTTAGAATTCCTCTTTTAGAGCCCCTCCGAAGCATTTTCGGAGTTTCTGAGTGTTTTAACAGAGTTTTTATAGCAAAAAAGCGACATTGTAGAGCGAAGGGCTGCCAAAACGCATCCTATTTTTCTCGAGAATTAATCAAATCTTGCCCCGAAGGTTTCTTCACTCTCTACCTCTCTTTTATTGTCCTTTTACTTACATTAAATTGTGCAATAACTACTAGGGCCATGTAGTCATTATTTTTTTTAATTCCGCAAATAAAAGGGTAAAAGCGTCATTTCAAAAGTTTATTTATAAAATAGTTGGCCCATCATAGGGAACCCGAAAGGGGCGTCGTAGGGGAGCTAATACCTCCCTTACCCGTAACTAACTCCCTTACCCAACTCTGGTTTTAACGACCAAAGTTGGTTTTTCTTAAAAAACCAACACCTTTTCTTTCCTTTTTCGATGTTTCTGGTAAAAATATCGATGGTGACTCCATAAGAACCCTCTCAATCTTGCTCTTAGGTCAACCCCATTATTGGACGATCTAAAAGCTCTCTTTTGAAAACCTCGTCCTTAGGTTCAGCCCTGTTACGGACAACCTAAAGGCTTTGTAACTCCACCCATATTAAAACGTGAAAAATGGAAGTCAGAATCATCGCGTCGCTCCGATCACCTCTTTTGACGGCGGTGACAGATGGCGACTCCACTAGGGAAGCCTAGAGAGTTGATCCCATTTAGTGATGGACAGTTTAATAAATAAACATAGAAATTTTGCTTTTACCCTACCTTGTATTATAACATGTTTACATGTTTGGCTTTAATAATTGTTGTTTGTTTATTTTACGCAATTGTTTGAAATACAAACTGTACACAAACCTTTGCACACAACAGTTTCCTCTATACCCGGGGGCAAGTGAGAAATCCATAGGGAGTGTGTGGTAGGTACGGTTTGCCATAGTGAGGGCCATGTGCCCACCGGTATGATCGGAAACCACCAATCAAGGTGATAACCTTCCTCTTTTGGCACAAAGACTGACTATGGCCTTAGTGCTAAGCATGGTCGGAAGGCTGAAGAGTGGGCACCCTATGATGGGGGCACCTTGGGGGCCTAAGCTTTGGTGAGAACAGTTAGAACGTACCTTTACCAATGCACTTTTCTGCAGGAAAATCCTACCTCGTGATTAAAATGTCTTCTTACGTGATCGCGGATGAGTAAATCATGTGTACATTTGCTTGTTGCATTTGTTTGTTGCATAGCATAACCAAACAACAAACAAAAATGGAAAAATCACAAAAATATTTTCGCAATAAACACCCTTATCTCGGACAGTCTGCCTTTTAGCTAGCCTGGTTTCAGGTTCTTTGTAAGCTTAGTAGCTACGCAGATCCGACAGAAGAGATAAAAGGGTAAAAATAATAATAATAATAATAATAATAATAATAACAAAATCAAAACATTTGTAAAAAGAATTTTGACAAAGTAGTATCATTTATATCGCATCATGTCATAAGTGAGAAAACCAAGAGAGAAAATAAATGCATAAGAAAAAGTATGCATACGCATCATTTTAATAAATCCCTAAAAAATGGGTCTTAGAAGCGTGTTTTGGGAAAATTGCTAGGCCAAATCCCCTTTGGGATTTGCAATCGTGTTCTTCACCTTTTTCTCTTCATTTTGATATGCTGTGCATCCAAATCCGACGTCTCAGTCAAAAGTTATCGCACTTTGAACATTTGCCTCCTTTTTTTTATCATAAAAAATCCTTTTTTTTAGTGCATGCATAAATACATTCATTCTAGGGGGCATTAGATATCCATAAGACAAAGGTGAAAGAGGCCCAAGTGCGCTTGTAATCTTCCATCAGGAAGAGACTAGTATGTTAAGGTATATGGTGACCTTTATGAGGAAGGAACCATTATACCAAAGTGGGTATGGTGCTCCGTGAAGTGTAAGCTTTAAGGACGATACCAAAACCATTGTCTTAAGGCATAATTATCCTACACTAATCATTCATTTCATTTCAAAATAAAAATAAACGTTCTTAAATTACTATTGTATCCTAGAAGGTGACTGGTATTCTTCATGCCCTCATCTGCATACAAAAATCCCAAACACTATCATACATCATGTTAGGAAATAAAACATGATAATGTTTAGGAAAAAACAAACACTTGCATACATGCATCCACCAAACTTCATCCTCATAACATGCATCTAACAATAGACAGTTGAAGAAAATGAACATTCCTCAATTCCATGAAAAGAGGGTAGGGCATTCGCATGCCATGCATGGAGGTTTCTATAAAAAAAATTTAAATTCTAACACGCCTATGGGTTCATTTCCACTTTTTCAAAAAAAAAAATGTACTTCGGAACATTGCATTGATGAATGTACACTGTTTGGATGAAATAAATAAAATTGTTTATTTTCATCATTGTCGCCGCCGTCAAAACGAGGGCGGTCACACCGACGCGATGGTTTCGACCCTCTTGATTTTCGCGTTTTTTGTTGGTGGTTACAACGCCTTTAGGTTGTCCAATAACCGGGCTGAACCTAGGGGCGAGGTTTTCAAAAAGGTGCTCTTGGATTGTCCGATAACTGGGCTAATCCAAAAGCTAGTTTTGAAAGGGTTCTGTGGAGTCGCCACCGATGTTTTTACCAGAAACATCGAAAAAGGGATTAAAAGGCGTTGGTTTTCGAAAAATCAACTTTGGTCATTAGAACCAGAGTTGGGTAAGGGAGTTAGTTACGTGTAAAGGAAGTATTAGTTCCTTTACGACGCCCCTTTCGGGTTCCCTATGATAGGCCAGCTTTATCTAAATGATTAAACCGGAAAAATACGCTTTTACCCTTTTATTTGTGGAATTAAAATTATGACTACATGGCCCTAGCTTCTATTGCATAATGAAGATTAAAGCAGTAAAGTAGAGAGAGAGTATAGAAACCTCCGAGGCAAGCTTTTCTATTTAATTCTTTAATAACTTGGGTGCTTTTTGGCAGCCCTTCACTCTACACAGCTTCGTAAACCTCTCGAAACGCTAAAAAATACTCTTAGAGACGCCCAGAAACTCCGGAAATGCTTCGGAGGGGTTCTAGAGAGAGAAATTCTAGAGAGAAGGAGGAGAAACTGTGTGAAAATGAGGGAATGGAGGCCCCTATTTATAGTCTCACCATGCCAAAGTGGCGAGACCGCCGTCTCGCCCTTCGCAGGTGGCGAGACCGCCGTCTCGCCAAATGAGACGGCAGTCTCGTCCCCAAAAAGGCAAGAAACCTTATTTTCGTGCCGAAAATCCCTCATATCCTAGTATGGGGCCTAATAGTCTCTCCTAGTGGCTTGTTAGGCTTCGTCCATCTTCTAATAGGAGGTCTTTTACTCTTTATTTGGAGGTCGGGCAAGATTTGGGGTCTACAGCTGCCCCCCCTTTACCTGACTAGTCGGATGTTGGCCTGTTGTGCCAGAAAGATTGACAGGAAGGTAAAGGAGTTGACCCTCTTGCCTGGTCACCCCTCAGATGCTCCGTCTTTGTGGCGGATGGTCCTCTGGGGAAATGTTGTGCGCTTTCGGGATGCTCCTTCTGACGGTAGCTGACCCCTTCGGCTGATGAGTACGAACCCCCATCTGGTTTGACGAGTATGAACCCCCATCCGGTAAGCCCCCTTTTGTAAGGCTTGATGAGTACACACCCCCATCTGGTGTTTGACGAGTATGAACCCTCGTCCAGTAAGCCCCCTTCTGTAAGGCTTGATGAGTACACACCCCCATCTGGTGTTTGTGCCTCCGGATGCTCCTTCTTGCGGTAGCTGATCCTTTGGCTGCGGTGGTGGCTTACTGCTCTAGCTCATGCGCCGTTGTGAAACCTCGGGATGCTCCTTTGACGCGGTAGCTGACCCCTTGGTTGACGAGTACGAACCCTCGTCTGGTTTGGTGCCTCTGGATGCCCCTTCTTACGGTAGCTAACCCTTTGGCTGTGGTGGCGGCTTACTGCTCTAGCTCATGCGCCGTTTCCCTGGGGAGTGATTTCTGTGTTGGTAGATGTATTTGGACCTATTTGAATGGTCATCCGGGTTGTGTCGGGGATTTTGTGCTTCATCCAGCTTTGTTGGTTGCTGGGGACTCTTTGTTTTTTACCTTTTGTGCTGATCATCCGACTCTTGCTGATTGGTCGGGTTATCTTGTTTGTTTGTTCGACTCTGCTTGGTAGTCGAAGTTTTGTTGATCAAGCTGAGTGGCTTGTCTTCAATCCAGCCTTTTTCTCGCGATTTCGGATTTTGGCTTTTCTTATTGAGCGTATGCCTTTTTTCCTTTTTAAGCTTTTTTGTTACGCTGGCTTTTGCAAAAGGTGGCAAAGAGATGCATGAAATAAAATTTTATTTATAAGGAGATTTTATTACAACCACGTTTTATTTTGGCAAGTACAATCCCTAAGGGCTATCATCAGGAGACGATCCGAAGGGGAATTGCTGGTAGAGGTGATACCGGAAGTCCGCTTGCTCTCGGACTTCGTCGCGGTATTCTTGTTGGAATGTTGTCCATTCTTGACGCATCACCTACTGGTGCTGATACATCTCCTCCTACCGAGTGTTGTAGGCTTCCTGCCTTTGGGCCTGTTGTTCTTGCTGCACCGTTATCTGGTCGAATTGCTGGTGCAGATCGTTCATGTTACAGTTTAGGCCGGCGAAGTCATCCGTGTACGGTGGTGGTTGTTGCTGTTGCTGTTGCTGCTGCTGCTGGAACTCGGGAGGTGTGGGGATATCTTGCATCGCCACGAGCCCCTGGAGGTCTAGTGCGAAATCCAGCAAGGGATGAAGGACCAACTCGATCCCACGGCGTATCAGCATCCCCATGCTGACCAGGACTGACCCGTTGATGGATTCAGGTTGCAAGTTGGAGGCCAGCTCTTCCCGGCCAGGGCACCCCCATCTTTCTACCAGGGGAGTGATAAGAGGAGCCATGAGGACGACCCCCGTTGATCTGTTCCCAAAGTCCTTAAGGGCCCTCAGGAAGAAGTAGCCAGGGTTGCAGCGCCGCCTCTGGCTCATGCAGTAAAGTATAAAGAGGTCAGGGAGGGTTATCTTACCCTGACTCTCCTTCCTCCCGTGGATGGTCCCCGCCAGCAGCTTGTGGCAGATGCGGAGTGCTAGGGGAAGCGCGGAGCCCCTCATTAGTGTGGGCAGCGTGGTTGCCCCTGTGAGCTCGTGCCACATTTCGGAGGCGGTGAGGTTGGTGGGCCGAGAGCAGATGGCCTCACGGTATCCCTGAGTCAGTACGTCCTCGGGCCGGACGAATCCAATGCCCACATTGAATTCGTCGAGGGTGGTAGTCCGGTATTCCCCACCCATAAAATAAGTTACCATCTTGGTGGGCTGCAGGCCCGGGACCATGGAGGGGACCTCAGCGTAGGAAACGGAGGCCAGGAATTCGAGTACCGCCTGTGGGTACACATGGGTAGGTGGAGGTTGTAGCAGAAAGCCCCACCCGATGCTGTCTATGTGGGTTCGAACGTCGTCCTCCCACCCAAACTCAGCCAGGATGCTGAAGTCGAGCTTGAGCATCGGGTGCCACGGATAAGTCCGGATGTTCTCGAGGTGGGCTTGATGTTGTGGTGACAGCTGAGAAGGATCTTGGGGTGGCGGTGCTACAGAACTGCTGGCACCGGCAGTGCTCCTTCTCTTTCTTGAGGCGCTTCTACCAAACATGTTGACCAGGAAGTGTTTGGGGAGTGTAAGATCTGAGAAATGGAGGTTCTGGAGGCAAGGAGAGTTATGAGGAACCCCCCAAGCGCGCCTCCTATTTATAGGAAAATTTTCAAATTCGAGACCGTCGTCTGGGAAGGCGAGACGGCGGTCTCGAGTCTCCTACAAGTCGAGACGGCGGTCTCATCGTTGGGCTCAAGCGAGACGGCGGTCTCGTTTTTTCCTACGTTGAGACAACGGTCTCGTTGGTCGAGATGGCGTTCTCATCTTGCCGGGGGACCGAGACAGCGGTCTGGAAGATCCAGACGGCGGTCTCGAATTTCAGGGTTTTTTTTTTTTTTAGAAAGAAAATAGGACCTGGTTCAAAAACATTTTATGCATGCAATGTTTTCATGTTTGATGTCCTATAATGCCTATTTTGATTATATTTTCAGAAGGATTTAACCGACGTGTCTTGTAGCGCCGAGTGCCATCTAATCTGTGCTTTCGTACGTGTTGTACCATGTCGGACTTCTTATGAACGAAGAGTCATTTTGTTTTTCCTCTTTTTTCTGTTTTTTCTTTTTTTTTTTCTTTTGTAGAGCACTCTTCGTCATGTAGTGCCCCTTTTTCTTCACTTTAGGGATTTCAATCCTCTTGTTGACTATACGCCTCCATATTCCCAAATTAATTATTAGAATATTGTTGTGAGGGTCAAGAGAAAAGAAACAAAGAGGCAAATTCAATGGCTTTTGTTTTTAGAGGGTTAATTTTTTTATTTAGAAAGTTTTTGTAAGCATGGTTGGATAGGGTTAGGCTTAGGTGTTTAAGCTTTTGTCTAAGCAAATAGTTTTCCCCCCTTTTTTTTTGTATTTGCGCCTTTTGGTTTTATTCCCATTGCTTTTTATGGCTAGCTGACCTCCCTAGATCGCCCTTTGGGTTTTCGAACTAGGATATTGTGCTTGGCCCTAACTTTTGTCTAGGTTCCTATTTTTTTGTAATTTTTTGGAGAATCCTAGCGGACCTTATTTTGTAACCCTAACTTTTGCCTAGGCTACCCTTTATTGTTGTTCGGGTATCCTACCGGGTCGACCCTATCTTTTGCGTAGCCCCCTTAGTGGGTTTCCTACCGGGTAATTTGCCCTTTTCTTTGGCCTTTGGCTTCTATGGGCTTCTTTTTTTTTGTATTTATTTTTGTTCACAATATTGGCGAAGCATGACTTTCTTTTATGGTGAGGTAAAGTCTTATTTTTATGTGCTTCTAATCAACTAGCTTGACGATAATAGCAATGGTAAATGTTGATTATTTGGATGCGCTTTTTATTCTTCTTCTTTTTTGTTTACTTAGACAGGGTTATTTATGTGGTCTAGTGAGAAATAGAAAGAAGAGAAGCAGATTGTAAGAATCATTCTTTATTAATTAATAAGGGAATATGTGCCCTAAAATGCCCGGGGGTCGGGCTAGCCCCGGGGGATAATATCTAACAATCATGGGGTTTACATCCCTTAAACGAAGAAAAAGATTTCCTAATGACTAAGGTGGCTCTTGACGCTTGCACCCCTCTACTTCGGAAAATTTGCTTGAGTGTGCAGAGGGGAGACTTCCCTTTTCTTCTTTCCGCTTGGCCCTTAGTAGGGTCATATCCTAGGCCATGCTTGCAAGGATTATCTTTGAATTTTGGGGGTTCCCTCATGCCTTGGGAATCTGCCCCCAGTCCTTGGCCAGGATGGTAACCATGCTTCAACATCATGCGGGCTACCTTTGTGTTTTTGGGAAGTCGCTCTATGCTGGCAATTTCGAGCGCTTGAAAAGATGTTTCAAGGGCGTCTTCAGCCGCATCCACATAAGGTTGGGTGGACGGTCCACTGATCAGGATATCGTCTTCTGCTTGGACCGTGACCAATTTGTCATCCACTATGAACTTGACTTTCTGGTGGAGCGTTGAAGGTACTACCTTGGCGTCATGAATCCAAGGCCTTCCGAGGAGACAGCTATATGCTGGAGTAATATCCATTATATGGAAATCAACGTTGAAGATAGTGGGTCCAACTTGAATTGGCAAGTTAACCTCTCCCACTACTTCTCGTTTGGATCCGTCGAAGGCTTGAACGATAGTGCTGCTTGGGCGCAGACGGGTTCCTTGGATAGTCAACTTGTCTAGTGTTCACTTGGGCATCACGTTCAAGGATGACCCGTTATCCACAAGAACTTTGGCGATGAGGTACTCCTTGCATTTAACCGAGATATGCAAGGGTTTGTTATGTTTTGACCCCTCGAGAGGGAGTTCTTCCTCTGTGAAGGTGAGGTGATCGCTTGCCGTGATGTGACCGACGATCCTTTCAACTTTTTCTTGGGATATGGTATGAGGTACATGCGCCTCGTTCAAGACCTTCAGCAGGGCGTTTCTGTGCGGTTCCGAGCTCATTATCAGAGATAACAATGTTATCTTTGCAGGTGTGCGATTGAGCTAGTCTATAATGGAATATTCGGTTTGCCTTATAAACTGGAGTAATTCCTCTGTCTCCTCCTTGGATTCTTTATTTTCTTTTTCTTCTTCGATCTTTTTATTTTTTCCTTTATTTTTGAGGACCTCTTCCTGTGAGTCCTTGGGGGAGTAGACTCTTCCACTTCTAGTCATGCCCCCGATGCCGGCTATATTTGTTATTTCTTCTTTTATTGGTGAAGATTCCCCATATCTCCACGGTACAGCTTTATTTGTATCGTAGGGGAAAGGACGTGGCATAAATAGTCGCACTGGTGTCCTTGCACCCTCTTCTTTATTCTTGAGGACCAACGGTCGAGGTTTATTTTCCTCTTGCGGCGAGTCGACCGTTGGGGTAAGCTTTATTAGGAGTGGCTTTCTCTCCATTCTTCTGATTTGGAAGATGTGTTAGTTAATCCTTCCTTTTTATTATCTTTATTTTTTAAACGTGAAGGAGGGGAAATTAAATATGCAAATGAATGTTTATGCATGTAAGTAGACAGTCGTTGAATAAAGAAGAAGATTTCATTTATTCAATAGAAGGTGTACATTCCCCTATTCCACACTACGAAGCAACTTTTGGCAAAAACGGAAAACCTTAAAGAAACCCACAGGCGGGTCTTGATCTCTCTGTAGTTCTCTTTCGGCTTCCCGAACGTGATGAGCAAGTGCTTCGCTTTGTTTTCAGACCGCCTGGCTCATATCTTCATTATACTTTTGAGCCTCTTTGATCTTCGCTTCTTGATGAACGACCAAGGCTTGTAGTTCATCGAGCTTCGCAATGGCTCGGTCTTTCTCTTGCAGTACCTGGCCGTACTGAGCTATCCTGTCTTTTTCTTTGCAGCGTAGCTCAGCGAGACTTCTATTGAGTCTCCGGTTGGCCTCTCGCTCTTGGCGTATCTCTAGCCGAGTCTTGGTGAGCTCTTGCGACAACTTCTTGATCGTTTGAGCCTGTTTTGCTGATTCGGCCTCAAGGCGTGCTGACTTGGCGATTATTTCTTGGAGTTGGCTATCCGAACTGGTTCTGGCAGTTTTGGATGCTCGGATAGCTTGTTCATTAGAGTCAGCACACTGATCCTTGAGGCGCTCTATTTCATGATCCTTTTTCTTGCCTTGCCTTTGCAGACCGTCAATTGTGAGGATAGATTCTTGCTCTCTTTCTTCAAGGGCCCTCATCTGGGCTCCCATGATTTCTATCCTCTGGGTCAAGGCATCAATTTGAGCCTGCAACTCTTCATTATTGGCGCTCGTAATGGGTGTGGTGGATGGTCGAGACATCCCTCTTCTTTGTCTCCACACCTCGTAGTCACCGGTGACCGTCACCCGAGCTTTTCCTAGCTCTCTATCTCCCATGTAGACTGGTTTCTCCCATGCTTTTCTCACAGCTAGTGAGTTGGAGATTGTGCATGGGTCTCCGAAGAAACACAATCCTCTGAGTTCCCCCTGAGAAATGTTAGTTTGAGTCCTCATGAGCTGTCTCATAGCTACTCTAGGTGAATAGGCTATGCAACCCCCGAGTCCTATCAAGGGTACGTTCGGTAGTCTCCACATCCGATGAGAACTGGGCCAGGTCGGAACCAAGGGCGGACCCGGGACAAACCGTTGGCGTCCTTTCGTTCCAACTCGTCCCTCCATTCTGAAGTTAAGCGTCGTTGGAGAGGGATTTTGGAGAAGCCCCTTAAAGGATCGGGGAATATCCCCATGTGACTGGAGGCGTACAGGTGTGTGACGCTCCACACAAACAGTAATGAAGAGCAGCAACGAAGTGTTTTTCCCTGCTTTTGGTGGCAGAATTCCACCGAGAGCAAGGTGTCGGCAAGGATTGTAGGCAGGGGACTCTTTGAGTTTACGTCCCAGGCGAAGAAGGCGTCCATGAAGGCTTGATCTACTGTGTCGAGGTGAAAGGGGAACAAGATCGTTCCAAAAATGATTAGTGCTAGGGTTTTGTTGAAGGCGACCCACTCTGCCCTTTCAGCCAAGTAGGATAGGTGGTCTTCCAACATTGATACTTTCCAACCCCAGGTGTTCCCTTTTCCTATCAGGGTACTCTGCCAGAAAGGTAGTTGGATGAGGGCAACGACCGGTGCTGCAAGAGTGTATGCCTCGTGGCGGATGTGGACCCCGGCTGATTTGGGCCATTTCAACATAGTCTCATACTCCTCTAAGGTGGGCACCATGTCGAACTGCGGAAATTCGAAGCATCGCAGATTGGAGTTCCAGAAATGGATTAATACCCTGAGGAACACCTGATCGACACAGGTCTTCAGTAGGTCTAAAATCCGTCCATAGGATTTTTCAAAATTGGCGCGGACCTTTGGTGGCATTGCCGCGCTAAGCCGTTCCAACTTCTCAGTATGGTAACAGGGAATATCCACCTTCTTTAGCTGTCTACTAGTCCCCTCCATTTTCTAAAACCAAAATGATGCTTGAATGAATGTGAGTGTTTATTTTCTGTTTATCATGTTTTTTTACATGATGTATGATAATTGCGTATTTTTTGAAGAATAAACTATCTATATGAATGTTCTATGAGTGTAACATTTTTGGACCAGGTCTTATTTATGGTTTTGGAAACGGATTTTATTTAGTATTTTTATTGCTTTTTATTTTATAGCCTTTTATCTCTTCTATCGGAACTGCGTGGCTACTTAGCTTACAAAGAACCTGAAACCAGGCTAGCTAAAAGGCAGACTGTCCGAGATAAAATGTGGCTTTATGCGAAAGAATATTTAGCGTCCCTTATCTCTTCTGTCGGAACTGCGTGGCTACTTAGCTTACAAAGAACCTGAAATCAGGCTAGCTAAAACGCAGACTGTCCGAGATAAGGGCGTTTATTAAAGAAAAATATTTTTGTGATTTTTGTTCTGTTGTTTGTTTATGATATGCAACAAACAAATGCAGCAAACATATGCACACACAATTCGATCATCCACGAACAAGCGAGAATTCGTTTTTATCACGAGGGAGGGTTTTCCTGCAGAAAAGTGCATTGGCAAGGGTAGGTTCTAACTGTTCTCACCAGGCTAAGGCCCCCAAGGTGCCCCCATTATAGGGTCCCCACTCTCCAGCCTTCCGACCATGCTTAGCACTAAGGCCATAGTCAGTCTTGTTGCCAAAAGAGGAAGGTTATCACCTTGAGTGGTGGTTTTCGATCACACCGGTGGGCACAAGGCCATCACTACAGCGAACCGTACCTGCCACCCACTCCCTATGGTTTTCTCACTTGCCCCCGGGTATAGAGGGAACTGTAGTGTGCAAGGGTTTGTGTACAGTTTGTATTTCAAACAATTGCGTAAGTATAAACAAGCAACAGTTATTTAAAGCCAAACCGTAAAACATGTTATAATACAAGGTAAGGGCAAAAGCGTTATTTTCTTAGTTTATTTATTTTTTAAGCTGGCCCATCACTAAATGGGATCAACTCTCGAGGCTTCCCCAATGGAGTCGCCATCTGTCGCCGCCGTCAAAACGAAGGCGGTCGGAGCGACGTGATGGTTTCGACCCTCTTGATTTTCGCGTTTTTTGTTGGTGGTTACAACGCCTTTAGGTTGTCCGATAACCGGGATGAACCTAGGGGCGAGGTTTTCAAAAAGGCGCTCTTGGATTGTCCGATAACCGGGCTAATCCAAAAGCTAGTTTTGAAAGGGTTCTGTGGAGTCGCCACCGATGTTTTTACCGAAAACATCGGAAAAGGGAATAAAAGGCGTTGGTTTTCGAAAAACCAACTTTGGTCATTAGAACCAGAGTTGGGTAAGGGAGTTAGTTACGTGTAAAGGAAGTATTAGTTCCTTTACGACGCCCCTTTCGGGTTCCCTATGATAGGCCAGCTTTATGTAAATGATTAAACCGGAAAAATAGGCTTTTACCCTTTTATTTGCGGAATTAAAATTATGACTACATGGCCCTAGCTTCTATTGCATAATGAAGATTAAAGCAGTAAAGTAGAGAGAGAGTATAGAAACCTCTGAGGCAAGCTTTTCTATTTAATTCTTTAATAACTTGGGTGCTTTTTGGCAGTCCTTCACTCTACACAGCTTTGTAAACCTCTCGAAACGCTCAAAAATAGTCTTAGAGACGCTCAAAAACTTCGAAAATGCTTCAGAGGGGTTCTAGAGAGAGAAATTATAGAGAGAAGGAGGAGAAACTGTGTGGAAATGAGGGAATGGAGGTCCCTATTTATAGTTTTTCGCGCCTGACAGGTCGAGACCGCCGTCTCGTCTGACAGGGTCGAGACCGCCATCTCGTAAAACGAGACCGCTGTCTCGCCATGCCAAAGTGGCGAGACCGCCGTCTCACCAAATGAGACCGCCGTCTCGCCGTTCGCAGGTGGCGAGACCGCCGTCTCGCCAAACGAGACGGCGGTCTCGATTTCGAGACGGTGGTCTCGTCCCCAAAAAGGCGAGAAACCTTATTTTCTTGCCGAAAATCCCTCCTATCCTAGTATGGGGCCTAATAGTCTCTCCTAGTGGCTTGTTAGGCTTCGTCCATCTTCGAATAGGAGGTCTTTTACTCTTTATTTGGAGGCTGGGCAAGATTTGGGGTCTACAATCATCTCTTCAACCGCTTATTGCATTCATAAATTGCATTCATTCATTCTCACTTTAATAATAATAAGATAATAAAAAGAAAGGATTAATTGATGTGCTTCCCATTAATTGGAATAAGATGGAGAGCAAACCTTTTGTCGTCAAGTTTTCTCCAACGGTTGATCCGCCTAAGGAGGATTGTAGACCCCTAATTTTGCTCGGCCTCTCAATAAAGGCTAAGAAGACTTTCTATCTGAAGATAAAGCTTTGGTGGACGTCTATCGACATCAATCGGCTTCCATCTGAGGAAAGGAAAGCTTCCCGGGAGTCCCAGAACACAAAATCTGGCCAAAACACTCGAGACAGCCGTCCCAGAAGTCGGGACAGCCGTCCCAGTCAGTCCAAACGGCCGTCCCACATGCCAGATGACCGTCTCACCCATTTTTGCCACCTGGGACGGCCGTCCCGACCTCTGCAGACGGCCATCCCTGTTTTCTGCACCCCAGACGACCGTCCCGAGCTGTCAGGCTGAAAGAACTATAAATAGGAGCTCATTTGAGCGATTTTACACACTCCAGACACTTGTCTTCTCTCCCTCTTTCGAATGAACTCTCCGATTTCCTAATAAGGTAACAATCGGTTAAGGAAGATTCTTCCAGCATTCGATTCTTCTTAAAATTTTGGTAGAGTCGGTCTTGTATTTGGGGAGGAGAGTCTTTGTAGTGCAGGGGATTGCCAAAATGCATCCTCACAATTGAAGAATTGTAATAAAAAGCTTGCTACGGAGGTTCTTTTCACTTCTCTTCTCTTTTATTGCTTTATTTACTTCTTTATGTATGCAATAGAAAATAGAATCATGTAAATAAGCATTTCTTAATGTTGTATAATAAAATAGGGTAATAGCGTAATTTCTCTTAATCTTCGCTTTATGAATTAATCCATCGTAGGGAACCTGAAAGGGGCGTCGTGGGGGTGCTAACACCTTCCCCACGCGTAACTAACTCCCTTACCCAACTCTGGTTATAATGGCCAAGCTTGGTTTTTCTTAAAATCAACGCCTTTTTATCCTTTTCCAATGTTTATGGTCAAAACATTGGTGGCGACTCCATAAGAACCCTTTTTGCGAAAACCTTGCTTTTATTAGAGGATAGTTCAGTTGTTGAGCACCTCGGGAGCAATGAATAAATTTTAAAATAAAACGCGAGTCTAAACCATCTTTTCGCGACCGCTCGCATAAACGTTCGAGATGTCCCTAGATGTCGGAACGGATGGCGGCAACAGATGGCGACTCCACTGGGGAAGCTAGAGAGTTGATCCCATTTAGTGACGGATAAATTCAAACTAAGTAAAGATTTGAAATTACGCCTTTACCCTCCTTTATATGTTTTATTGTATGGCTTTAATAACTGCTGTATGATTATTTTCTGCAAATTGTCTGAAATATAAACTGTACACAAAAACCCTTGCACACTACAGTCCCTCTATACCCGGGGGCAAGAGTGAATACCTATAGGGAGTGGGTGGCAGATACGATCGACTTGTTGGCACACGGGGCTACAATCGTTGTCGGAAAACCGCCAACTCAAGGTGATAACTCTTCTTTTGGTCCAAGGATGTTGACACGGAGTTTCGTGCATGACCCAAGGACTGAGAGATTGAGAGGTCCCTATAATGGGGGCACCTTGGGGACCTTTGGCCTTGGTGAGAACAGTTTAGAACCGCCTAAACCAAGCACGTTTCTGCAGGAAAACCCCACCTCGAAAATAGCGTGGCTCTGCTCGTGGATGAACGAATTATGTGTGCATTTGTTTGCTGCATTTGTATTGATGCATTGGCATAAGGTAATCATACAACAGACAAAAAAATCCTAAAAACCATAAAAGTGATAAGAATAAACCAACTTTATCTCGGACAATCTTCATTTAAGCTAGCCTGGTTCCAGGTTCTTTGTAAGCTAAGTAGCCATGTTGACCAACAGAAGAGATAAAGGGTTATAAAAATATAAAAGCAAATTAAAGCAATAAAAATACCTCTTACAATAAAAAGATTTTTTGACAAGGTATTATTATTCATACAATATTTGTTCATAAAAATAATAAGAAAAGAAAATAGGACTCTCTTCATCAAAATCCATAAACATTCATATAGATAGTTTCCTTTTCAAGAAAAAAAACCAAGCATTATCATGTATCATACTAGGAATAAAACATGATAATACTTAGAAAAACAAACACTTGCATGCATTTACAAAGACTCATCCTCATATCATGCATTTTCATTTTCTTTTAGATAATGGAGGGATCCAGTAATAGACAGTTAAAGAAAGTGGAAATCCTTCTATGCCGTGTAGAGAAGCTAAGGCAGTTGTGTACATATATGCCGCCGGAGGTCAGTGCTAATTTTGAGAAATCTTATGGAAGGATTCTTGACCTCCTGAAAATCAGCATTGATCCTATCTTTGTTAGAGCATTGGTCCACTTCTGGAATCCCGACCTGCACTGCTTTGAGTTTTCGCAATTTGATTTAGTACCAACCTTAGAAGAATATGAACTCATGGTTAGATGGCCTCAATCAGTCGGGGTCTATGTCTGCTCAGGAGTATATGTTGTCGTGAATAAGGTTGCTACTATTGTACGATTGCCTCCTCATCAATCCATCCTAGAGGGAAAAGGGAACATCCGAGGTTGGAAAATGTCAATAATAGAAGACCACTTAATCTCTTTGGCTGAAAAGAAAGATTGGTCAACCTTCAACAAAACTCTAGCATTAGCAATGTTCGGAATCATATTATTCCCATTTCATGTGAACGTTGTGGATCATGCTACAATAGATGCATTCTTTGCCTGGGATGTATACTCCAAGAATCCTATACCTGCAATTCTCGCCGATACCCTACTTTCAGTAGATTTTTGCCGACAGAAACAGGGAAAAACACTTAGATGTTGTACTTCATTACTATATGTATGGGGCATTACTCACTTCTACGCTTCAAGCTACATGGGCATATTCCCTGATCCTTTAAGGAGTTTTTTGAAAATCCCTCTTCAATATCATCAAGCTTTAGAATGGAAAACCGAGTTAGAAAACTGGAAAATAGAGCATGTATCATGGGTTTGCCCTTGGTTCCGACCCGATTATATTCTTATACGATGCGGAGATTACCTAAGCATACCACTACTAGGCCTCAGGGGTTGCATAGCTTACTCTCCCAAGATAGCTATGAGACAACTCATGAGAACCTAGACTATGCCAACTCAAGAAGAGCTCAGAGGGCTGAGTCTATGCCATTACTCCCATAGCTTTGAAGAAGTATCTGCTGTCTGGAAAGCATGGGAAAGACCAGTCTATATAGGAGATAAAGAACTCGAAAAGGTTCAGGTGTCTACATCCCATGAATATAAGGAGTGGAGGAAAAGTAGAAGGATACCCCAACCATCTGCTACATTCACTACAACATTAGTTAATGAAAAGCTACAATTGCAGGTCAATGCCTTAAATAAAAGGGTAGAAGTAATGGAAGCTCAGTTGAGGGCTTTTGAAGAGAAAGAACAAGAATCAACCCTTATAATAGATGGTTTAAAAAGGCAGTGTAAAAAGAAGGACCATGAAATAAAGCGCCTTAAGAATGATTGTGCTGATTACCAAGAAGAGACTAAACAAGCATTGAAAATTCTGAAGCTTGAACAAGATAGTCTATTCCGGGACATGAATGATGAAATAGCACATCTTGAGAGTACGCTTGCAGAACAGGCAAAAACGATCAAGTTAATACAAGATGACCTAGCAAAAACTCGGTCAGAAGCACAAAAATAACATGATAAAGAAAGAGATGGATTAGCTCAGTATGGTCAATTACTTCGTGAAAGAGACCAAGTAATAGAGAGGTCTGACCAACAACAAGCCTTGATCGTTCATCAGGAAGAAAAGATAAAAGAGGCTTGACGATATAGTGAAAATATGAGCCAGGCGGTACATGAGCAAGTTAAGACGCTCAGAAATCATGTGAGAGTAGCTGAAGATGAATTATGAAGAAAGCCTAATCTACCCATAGGATTCTTCAAGCTTCTCCGTTTTTGTCAACACTTACTTCAAAGCATTGTATAGAAGGATGAACACTTTCTAGATAAAATAAAAAAAGGATTATCCTTAAACTGTCTATTGCATTCATAAGTTGCATACATTCATACATCACTCCTCATTTTAATAATAAAGATAATAAAAAGAAAGGATTAATTGATGTGCTTTCCACAAATCAGAATAAATGGAAAAGAAACCTTTCGTCATCAAAATCTCTACAACGGTCGATAGACCCAAAGATGATAACAACCAAGCACCGTTGGTCATTCCAATCGATAAAAGGGAAGAGGCAATAACTCCTTTACGTTTATTAATGCCTCATCCTTTCCCTTATTCATCAAATAAAGTTGTACCTTGGAGATACGCAGAAGAATCACTAGTCAATCAAGATATCTCCAATATAGCCGGTATTGGGGGCATGACTAGAAGCGGAAGAATATATTCCCCCAAGGAATTACAAGATAATATTCCTAAAGATAAGGTAAAAAAAAAGCCGAAGAGGAAAAAGAATCCAAGGAGGAGACAGATGAGTTACTCCAGTACATAAGACAAAGTGAGTACTCCATCATCGATCAACTCAATCGCACTCCTGCAAAGATAATTATGTTATCACTTATAATGAGTTCGGAGCCACATCGAAACGCACTGTTAAAGGTTTTGAATGAATCATTCGTTCCGCATGCAATATCCCAAGACAAGTTTGAAGGAATCATTGGTAACATTACAGCCAATGATCATCTTACCTTCACAAATGAAGAAATCCTTTTAGAAGGGTCAAATCATAACAAGCCCTTGCATATTTCTGTCAAATGCAAGGAATATCTCATTTCCAAAGTTCTTGTGGATAATGGGTCATCCTTAAACGTTATGCCTAAATGCACACTTGACAAGATAATAGTACAAAGAACCCACATGCGCCCGAGTAACACAATTGTTCGAGCCTTTGATGGATCAAGATGTGAAGTAGTAGGAGAGATTAGCCTACCAATCCAAATTGGCCCTACTATTTTTAACATAGACTTCCATGTGATGGATATCACTCCAACATATAGCTGTCTCTTTGGTATACCTTGGATTCATAGCGCTAAGGCAATACCTTCAACGCTCCACCAGAAAGTCAAGTTTGTGACAAATGATAAACTTGTCACGGTTCAAGCTGAAGAAGACATTTTAATTAGCAAACCGTCTGTCCAACCATATGTGGATGCAGTTGAAGAGGCTCTTGAAACATCTTTTCAAGCGCTCGAAATTGCCAACATAGAAAGACTTCCTAGTAATACAAAAGTGGCCCATATGATGAAAAGATATGGATATCGCCCAGGACAGGGGCTCGGAAAGAATGCTCAAGGAATAAAAGAGCCACCAGATTTCAAAGATAATCCTTTAAAGTATGGTTTAGGGTACAACCCTACAAAAGATTAAACTATACAGAAAATAAGGAAGTCTTACCCCTCAAAGACGATATTCCGAAAAGGAGGTGTATTAGCGCAAAGGGTAGCGTTAGTCATTAGGTGTCCTTCTTCCAATTCTAAGGGATGTAAACCTAATGACCATTAGAGATCACTCCTCGGGGTAGGCCCGACCCCCGAGCATCTCTAGGGCACACATTTCCCCAAAATTACAAAAGAATGTTATTCTTACTATCTGCTTCTCTTCTTGCTAAATATGTCTATACCCCATTTTAAATAAACAATGTTTAGATAGACGTTTTGTTCCAAATGCATCAGAACAATAAAAGCGTCACAAAGCAAAGTCAAATATGATTGATTAACTAGAAGCACGAATAAGATCTATCTCGATAGAACCAAGTTTCGACAATGTTGTGCAAAAAAAAAAAAAAAAATATATATATATATATATATATATATATATATATAAGAGAACCCGTCAAGGCCAAAGGCCAAGACAAGAAAATAAAAGGGCAAAATACCCGACAGGAAACCCACAAAGGGGGCTGCACAAAAGTTTGGGTGAACCCGGCAGGAGACCCGAACAATAATAAAGGGTAGCCTGGGCAAAAGTTAGGGTTACAAAAAGTTCGCTAGGTATTCCTAAAATTAATACAAAAAGGAAACCTAGACAAAAGTTAGGACATAGCACAACATCCTGGACTGAAAACCTGAAAGGGCGGGCTAGGAAAGTTAATCAATCACAAAAAGGCGCCATAAAGCAGTAAATAAAGACGCCACATCATAAGAACAAAACGTTTGTCTAAACTAGCCTAAACATCGACCAACCTTGGCTAGCCATTCTTACAGAAACCTTTATTACAAAAAATATATCCCTCTAAAACACAAGCCCTTGTTATAAATCCTTTTCTTTCTCTTCTCTTGACCATTTCACTATAAAGCATTCAAGTAATAAAGGGGAATGTGGAAACATAGTGATCAATAGGAAGGTTGAAACCCCTAAGGAAAGGAAGGGGGGCATTGATATGGCAGTTTCCCTACGCAAAAAAGATTGCTCTTCGGCTATAACAAGAAAAGTCTGATACGGCAAATAAGTACAGTTAAGCTTGTTGATCAAGAAACATGATGACAGAAAGGTACTACACCAAGAATGTGCCCGAAGACAAAGCACATCAGTTAAAACTTTCGAAATAGTAACTGAATTAGATCATAGGACGCATATCATGAAACATTACATGCATTAAAACATCAATGAATGGAGTCCTATCTTTCTTCTCATAAAAAAACATGAAAACCAACTTGAAAAACTCGAGACAGCCGTCCCAAGGGTCGAGACGACCATCCCAAATAGCAAAATTCAAGTGGGACGCCCGTCCCACATTTGAGACGCCCGTCTCAGGGCAAAAATTTGAGTGAGATGGCCGTCCCACTTCCCAGACGGCCGTCCCAAGGTAAAAATTTGAGTGAGACGGCCGTCCCAACCCCAGACGGCCGTCTCGACCTTCCTGACTTCTCCTATAAAGTCTAGGCACGGATCCTTGCATTTGCACCCCATTCCAAGCATTCCATCTTTCTTCTTCTCCCTTTCTACACACTTCTAGCATTCTTGAGTTAGTAAGGCACAAAATGGAGCGTGGAGAGGCTTCATCTAGGAGAAAACGCCCGGACCTCCACCAGAGGAACTCCCATCACCAACACCCTGCTGGCAGAATCACATCAACAGAGGTTGGCAAATATCCAACAATATTCCTAGCATCCCATGCTACATATGGATTTTGAAATCCTAACTACATTCGGCTGGGATCAAGATGTTAGACGGTTCATCCAAAACATAGGATGGGATTTTCTGCTTCATGAGTCACCCTCTCGAATCCATCGTACTGCCACGCTGGAGTTCCTTGCCTCTGTCAATCTGGTGGAGATGCCGTCCATGACCCCTGGAGTGCCACCTACTCAAGCTGTTTCCTATTGGATGGATGGGGCATACCAGACCACCTATCTAGATGACTTTAATGTCATAATGGGTTTCTGCCAACGAACGGATACGAGAACGCCAGAATATAAGTCTGCATACTGTGAGAAACCCGCTGCTCTCACTACCACCAGCATGTGGAAAGAAATCACCGGAGCATAAACCCTGCCGTCACATCTGAAGGGTGCAGCTTTTTCTCCTCCGCTCTGCATATGCCACAAATTGCTAGTCAGGACCATACATAGCCGGAAAGAAAGCCAAGTGTAGACCCCAAATCTTGCTCGGCCTCCAAATAAAGTCAGAAGACCCCCTATTTGAAGACGGCCGAAGCCTAACAAGCCACTAGGAGAGACTATTAGGCCCCCGTACTAAGATAGGAGGGTTTTTTGGCCCGAAAAATAAAGTTTCTCGCCCTGAAGGGACGAGACCGCCGTCTGGAAGGACCATACCGCCATCTCGCCTCACGCCAGGGATGAGACCGCCATCTCGCTTGTCCAGACGGCGGTCTTGTCACCTGAAAAAGGCCGAGACGGCGTTCTGGATTATCCAGACGGCGGTCTCGACTTCTGCCTAGTCGAGACGGCGGTCTGGATTATCCAGACGGCGGTCTCGACCCCCTGCCATGGTCGAGACGGCGGTCTCGACCCTGTCAGATGAGACGGCGGTCTCGACCTGTCAGGCGCGAAAAACTATAAATAGGGGCTCCATTCCCCCTTTTTCCACACAACCAAACACAGTAGCTCCTCCTTCTCTCTAGATTTTCTTTCTCTAGAACCCCTCCGAAGCATTTTCGGAGTTTCTGAGTGTCTCTAGGTATAAATTGAGCGTGCTAAATCTTCTTTAGAATCCCTCCGAGGCATTTCCGGAGTTTCTGAGAGTTGTAGAGTGAAGGGTTGCCAAAAAGCACCCACTCTTTAAAGAGAAATACAAAAAGCTTGCTTTGGAGGTGCACCCTCTCTCTTTCTAATTTTACCGCTTTCATTTAAAATTATGCAATAGACGCTAGGGCCATGTAGTCATAATCTTTAAATACCGCATAATAAAAGGGTAAAAGCGTAATTTTCCAGTTTAATTATTTATCCAAAGTAGCCGGCCTATCATAGGGAACCCGAAAGGGGCGTCGTAAAGGAACTAACACTTCCTTTGCACGTAACTAACTCCCTTACCCAACTCTGGTTCTAATGACCAAAGTTGGTTTTCAAAAACCAACGCCTTTTTAAACTCCTTTTCCGATGTTTCCGGTAAAAACATCGGTGGCGACTCCACGAACCCTTCAAAACCCGTTCTTGGGTTAGCCCGGTTATCGGACAACCCAAGAACACTTTTTGAAAACCTCGTCTCTAGGTTAGCCCGGTTATCGGACAGCCTAAGGACGTTGTAACCACCCATAAAAAACGCGAAAGCAAGAGGGTCGAAAAAACCATCGCGTCGCTCCGACCACCCCTTCGTTTTTGGAAGGCGGCGACAGATGGCGACTCCACTGGGGAAGCCTAGAGAGTTGATCCCATTTAGTGATGGGTTGGCTTAAAAATAATTAAACCAAGAAAATAGCGCTTTTACCCTGCCTTGTATTATAACATGCTTTATTGTTTGGCTTTCAAATAACTGTTGCTTGTTTATACTTACGCAATTGATTGAAATATAAACTGCACACAAACCCTTGCACACTACAGTTCCCTCTATACCCGTGGGCAAGTGAGATAACCATAGGGAGTTGGTGGCAGGTACGGTTCACTGTAGTTAGGGCCTTGTGCCCACCAGTGTGATCGGAAACCACCACTCAAGGTGATAACCTTCCTCTTTTGGCAACAAGACCGACTGTGGCCTTAGTGCTGAGCATGGTTGGACGGCTGGAGAGTGGGGACCCTATAATGGGGGCACCTTGGGGGCCTTAGCCTAGTGAGAACAGTTAGAACCTACCCTGACCAATGCACTTTTCTGCAGGAAAACCCTACCTCGTGATAAAAACGAAATCTCGCCTGTTCGGGGATGATCAAATTGTGTGTGCATATGATTGTTGCATTTGTATGTTGCATAGCATAAACAAACAACAGAACAAAAACACAAAAAATATTTTACAAACAAACACCCTTATCTCGGACAGTCTGCCTTTTAGCTAGCCTGGTTTCAGGTTCTTTGTAAGCTAAGTAGCCACGCAGTTCCGACAGAAGAGATAAGGGACGCTAAATATTCTTTCGCATAAAGCCATATTTTATCTCGGACAGTTTGCCTTCTAGCTAGCCTGGTTTCAGGTTCTTTGTAAGCTAAGTAGCCACGCAGTTCCGACAGAAGAGATAAAAGGCTATAAAAATAAAACATCAAATAAAAATCAAAATATAAAAATACCAAAAAATAAATAAAACAACTTCTGACAAAGTCTACTCATTCATACTACATCATACCATGAGTAAAGAAAAACCAAGAGAGAAAATAAAAATGAGAGCACATTCAGCATCATTTAAATAAAATCTCTCATGCATAAGCATACTCCATGTTAGTTTAAGCACTCAACATGCATTAATGAAAATTCTTTCGGGCATTCTAGAAAGTGGCTGGTCCTCTACCCGTCCGCACCCGAGTGCAAAAGGCTAAGGCAATGGAGAATTTGGAAGAGCAAAACCGCAAGCTTACTGCAGAGGTTAACATCCTCCGCGAGCAGGTGGCCCAATTAATGGAGGTCGTGCGCCAGGGTCAGAGCAAGGGCGAAGGCCAAGCTGAACACGTCCCTCCCCATGAAGAGGACGAAGAAGAATACTTCTATGACGAGAAGGATGCTAAGACTGCACGCATCCTTACTCCAGAGGTGTCCAAACAACAACTCTCTGCTCTGGAGGAGAGGCTCAAGGTGGTTGAGGGGCACAACTTCGACGTCAAGGAGGTGGCCGACATGTGCCTCGTGAAGAACATCCGCTTCCCTCCCAAATTTAAAATCCCAGACTTCCCCAAATACGCCGGGATGACCTGCCCTAAAAACCATCTTACGATGTATTATCGTAAGATGGCCGCCCACGCTGAAAACGAGAAGCTCCTGATCCACTGCTTCCAGGAGAGTTTGGCGGACACCGCGCTTAACTGGTACATGCAGTTGGAGAGAGGGCAGGTCCAGAACTAGAAACAGCTGGCAGACGCTTTTCTTCATCGTTACCGATACAACATCGATCTGACACCCGACAGGTCAGACCTTAGAGCCCTGAGCAAACGGGACGACGAGGCCTTCAAAGCGTACACCCAGAGATGGAGGGAAATGGCTGCTCAGATAGAGCCCCCACTAACGGACAATGAAACGGTGGCTATGTTCATAGACTCACTGACCGGAGCGTACTACGACAAGGCGATAGCCAGTACCTCCAATCTCTTCTCGGACATAGTCACTGTAGGAGAAAGAGTGGAGCAAGGGCTGAGGAGTGGCAAAATAGCACGACCCTCTCCTCCCAGCACATCATTCAAAAAGACCTTCAAAAAGAAGGAGGAGGCCGTGCACGCCATCAATTTTGCAACTCCTTCTTCCACCCCTCAGACAGAGCGGCAGCCACGAAAAAAGGAGAGGAAGTTCACGCCTATCCCCACCTCCTATGCGAAGCTGCTGCCCCAGCTGTTGGAGGCCAGCCTCCTGGCCCGCGTTCCTCCCAAGAAGCAGCTGGAGCATCCCTATCCCGAGTGGTACAAGCCCAACGAAAAATGTAACTACCACTCGGATGCACCAGGGCATTCAACCGACAACTGCTTGACCTTGAAATATAAGGTCCAGGAATTAATCGACGCTGGTTGGATAACCTTTGATGCCTCTGCTTCCAGCACGGATGTCAAACCTCTGTCAAAGCCAGAGTAGCAAAGAGGGAGGACCGGGAGGATCAGCCCTAGGGTCTTTTCTTTTTTAAGCTTTTCTCTATATCTCCTGTGGTCCCCGCCAGTGGCCGCAGGAATTTTGATTAAAAGGGCTTGTACATACATCTTCATCTTCATTAATATATGAGGAATTTTGTCATATTCATTCTTTTCCCTCTTCTATTTATTATTCTTTCAAAAATAAAATGAATAATAAAATCTATGACTAAAACAGAACCTAAAACACATCATGTCTGTGATTGATGAGGCTCCGTGGACCCTGGAAACGGAAGACGAATGGATTGAGTCCGACAGTGAGCAGGAGACCATTTCTCCGGACATGCAAAGGATGCTGAAAAAGGAAACACGCATCATACAACCGCATCAGGAGGAAATAGAAACTGTCAATTTAGGAAAAGAGGATGAGAAGAAAAGAGTGAACATCGACACCCAAATGGAAAGTAGCATGAAAAAGGGATTGATACAACTTCTGAGGGAATATGTGGATGTATTTGCTTGGTCATATCATGACATGCTTGGGCTCGACACGAGTATAGTGGAACACAGATTGCCACTAAAAGAGGGGTTCCGACCTGTAAAGCAAAAGCTCAGGAGAATTAAACCCGACTGGTCCTTAATGATAAAGGAGGAGGTGCAAAGGCAGTTGGATGCCAACTTCCTGGTGGTCTCCAAATACCCAGAGTGGTTGGCTAATATAGTACCCGTCATCAAAAAGACCGGGAAGGTCAGGGTCTGCGTGGATTACAGGGACCTCAATCGAGCAAGCCCAAAGGACGACTTTCCCCTACCACACATAGATACACTGGTAGACCATACCACTACCAACACGTTGTATTCCTTCATGGACGGGTATGCGGGGTACAACCAGATCAAGTTGGCCCTTGAGGATAGAGAAAAAACCTCCTTCATTACACCATGGGGCACCTTCTGCTATCGGGTAATGCCGTTTGGGCTGAAAAATGCAGGGGCTACCTACCAAAGGGCTATGGTCACATTATTCCATGACATGATCCACAAGGAAATAGAAGTGTATGTGGACGACGTGATTGCCAAGTCCAGAAATGAAACGGACCACATACAATATCTCCGAAAACTTTTTGATCGGTGTCGCCGCCGTCCCTTTCCGACGTCCCGGGGAGGGAACGTCTTTGAGACGTTAATGCGAGCGGTCGCGGAAAGATGGTTTAGACTCGCGTATTTGTTTTAAAAGGTTTTCGAAAAAGGGTTCTTATGGAGTCGCCACCAATGTTTTAACCATAAACATTGGAAAAGGGAAAAATATTGATTTTAAGAAAAACCGCACTTGGCCATTATAACCAGAGTTGGGTAAGGGAGTTAGTTACGTGTGGGGAAGGTATTAGCACCCCACAACGCCCCTTTCGGGTTCCCTATGACAGATTAATTCATTTAAAGAAAAGACTTTGAGAAATTACGCGATTACCCTATTTTATTGCATAATATTGAAATAGCTATTTACATAATTTTAAATAAAACTAAATAAAGCAATAGAAGGAATATTAAAATGACTATCTACATGATTTTATTCTATATGACGCAATAAATAAAATAAAACAATAAATAAAGCAATAAAAGAGAAGGGAATTGAAAAGAACCTCCGTAGCAAGCTTTATATTGAGAATCTCGAACCGTGAGGATGCGTTTTGGCAACCCCTCTTTCTACACAAGACTCTCCTCACCAATACAAGAACGACTCTCTTAAAAATTTAAAGAAGAATCAAATGCCGGAATCTAATTCCTTAACCGATTGTTACCTATTTAAGGCAATCGGAAAGATCATTTGAGAGAGGGAGAGAAGTAGACGAGTGCTCTAAAGTGTTTCAGAGCTCTCGGAGTGTCCGTGGTGACTGGGGTGTCCGAAGTGTGTAAAAAAGTGACAAATGAGCCTCCTATTTATAGTTTTTCGCAGCTGGCGCACTTTGGGACGGCCATCCGGGTGGGACGGCCGTACGGGCTCGGGACGGCCGTCCCAAATGGCATTTTTACACGGAGCGGGACCCCCAGGAAGGCCGGGACGGCCGTCCCACTTAAACTGGGGGTTGGGACGGCCGTCCCAACTTTGGGACGCGCGTCCCACTTGAACCTGGAGGGTTGGGACGGCCGTCCCACTTTGGGACGGCCGTCTCAACCTGTTCTGGCCAGTTTTCGCGCTTTTGGGACCCCGGGAAGCTTTCCTTGCTGTTTTCGGGCGTAGATTGATGCTGATGTGTGTCCGTTGAAGCTTTATCTTCATATAGGAAGTCTTCTTGGCCTTCATTAAGATGCCGGGCGAGCTTTGTCTTTGTGTAGGAAGTCTCTTTTGGCTTTTATCGTGTGAATGAGTGATCTCTGTGTTTGTTGCGGGAGGTTTCCTCGGTTTTGGGAAGCCGGATGCACTCCTTTTTGGGCGACGTTCCTCTAGCCTTTATTTTGAGAGGCCGGGCAAAATTAGGGGTCTACAGCTGCCCCCCCTTCGCCTGCCTAACTAATTCGTCGGTTTTAATATGCCGACAAAATTAGTTGGTAGGGGAAGGAGTTAACCCTTTTGCCCGGTTATCCTTCGGATGCTGCTCCTTTGCCGGTCCTCTGGATGATAAATATTTTGATAGGTACCAACCCCTATCTGGTTTGAGCCTCCTTTTATAAAGCTCTGGTGAGTACTTACCCTCACCCGGTATGAGTCTGTATTTTATTAGACTTTTGTGGGTACCTACCCCCACTAGGTATGAACCTTGTTCTGCAAGGTTTTGGTGAGTACCTACCCTCACCCGGTATGAATTTACATTTTGTTAGACTCTTGTGGGTACTTACTTCAGAGGTGCTCAACATTGAACTAACCCCTAATAGAAGTAAGGTCTTTGCAACCCATCTTTGAAATGCTCTAGGTGAGTATTTTTACTCCACCTAATGCCTTCTGCAAAGTTTTTGATGAGTACTTACCCCCACCTGGTCAGAATCCCGTTCGCAAGATCTGATGGGTACTTACCCCCACCGGTCAGAATCCGTTCTGCAAGATTCCGATGGGTACTTACCCCCACCTGGTCCGAATCCCGTTCGCAAGATTCGATGGGTACTTACCCCCACCGGTCCGAATCCCGTTCGCAAGATTCGATGGGTACCTACCCCCACCGGTCGAATCTCGTTCGCAAGATCCGATGGGTACTTACCCCCACAGTCAGAACCCGTTGCACGGTTCGATGGGTACCTACCCCCACCTAGTCCGAATCCCGTTCGCAAGATTCGATGGGTACCTACCCCCACCTGGTTCGAATCCCGTTACGCAAGATTCGATGGGTACTTACCCCCACCAGGTCAGAACCCGTTCGCAAGGTTCGATGGGTACCTACCCCCACCTGGTCGAACCCGTTCGCAAGGTTCGATGGGTACCTACCCCACACGGTCGAATCCGTTCGCAAGATTCGATGGGTACCTACCCCCACCGGTCCGAATCTCGTTCGCAAGATTCGATGGGTACCTACCCCCACCGGTCCGAATCCCGTTCGCAAGATTCGATGGGTACTTACCCCCACGGTCAGAACCACGTTCGCAAGGTTCGATGGGTACCTACCCCCACGGTCGAACCCGTTCGCAAGGTTACGATGGGTACCTACCCCACCGGTCCGAACCCCGTTACGCAAGGTTCGATGGGTACCTACCCCCACCGGTCGAATCCCGTTCGCAAGATTCGATGGGTACTTACCCCCACCGGTCGAACCCGTTCGCAAGGTTCGATGGGTACCTACCCCACCTGGTCCGAATCCCGTTCGCAAGATTCGATGGGTACTTACCCCCACCTGGTCCGAATCCCGTTACGCAAGATTCGATGGGTACTTACCCCACGTCGAACCGTCGCAGTTCGAGGTACCTACCCCGTCGAATCTCGTCGCAAGGTTCGATGGGTACCTACCCCCACACGGTCCGAATCCCGTTCGCAAGATTCGATGGGTACTTACCCCCACCGGTCGAACCCCGTTCGCAAGGTTCGATGGGTACCTACCCCCACGGTCCGAATCTCGTTCGCAAGACTCGATGGGTACCTACCCCACTGGTCCGAATCCCGTTCGCAAGATTCGATGGGTACTTACCCCCACACGGTCCGAATCCCGTTCGCAAGATTCGATGGGTACTTACCCCCACCGGTCCGAACCCCGTTCGCAAGGTTCGATGGGTACCTACCCCCACCGGTCGAATCTCGTTACGCAAGATTCGATGGGTACCTACCCCCACTGGTCCGAATCCCGTTCGCAAGATTCGATGGGTACTTACCCCCACCAGTCCGAACCCCGTTCGCAAGGTTCGATGGGTACCTACCCCACCTGGTCCGAATCCCGTTCTGCAAGATTCGATGGGTACTTACCCCCACGGTCCGAACCCGTTCCGCAAGGTTCCGATGGGTACCTACCCCCACCGGTCCGAATCTCGTTCGCAAGATTCGATGGGTACCTACCCCCACCTGGTCGAATCCCGTTCGCAAGATTCGATGGGTACTTACCCCCACGGTCGAACCCGTTCGCAAGGTTCGATGGGTACCTACCCCACGGTCGAATCCCGTTCGCAAGATTCGATGGGTACTTACCCCCACGGTCCGAACCCAGTTCGCAAGATTCGATGGGTACTTACCCCCACCTGGTCCGAACCCCGTTCCGCAAGGTTCGATGGGTACCTACCCCCACACGGTCCGAATCTCGTTCGCAAGATTCCGATGGGTACCTACCCCCACGGTCAGAATCCCGTTCGCAAGATTCGATGGGTACTTACCCCCACCGGTCCGAACCCGTTCGCAAGGTTCGATGGGTACCTACCCCCACCGGTCAGAATCCCGTTCTGCAAGATTCGATGGGTACTTACCCCCACACGGTCAGAACCCCGTTCCGCAAGGTTCGATGGGTACCTACCCCCACCCAGTCCGAATCTCGTTCCGCAAGATTCGATGGGTACCTACCCCCACCGGTCCGAATCCCGTTACGCAAGATTCGATGGGTACTTACCCCCACCGGTCCGAACCCCGTTACGCAAGGTTCGATGGGTACCTACCCCCACCTGGTCCGAATCCCGTTCTGCAAGATTCGATGGGTACTTACCCCCACCCGGTCCGAACCCTGTTACGCAAGGTTCCGATGGGTACCTACCCCCACCCGGTCCGAACCCCGTTCGCAAGGTTCCGATGGGTACCTACCCCCACCCGGTCCGAATCCCGTTACGCAAGATTCGATGGGTACTTACCCCCACACGGTCAGAACCCCGTTCGCAAGGTTCGATGGGTACCTACCCCCACCCGGTCCGAACCACGTTCTGCAAGGTTCTTAGAATGCACTTTTTGGTAGTTAATCCTGTGATTATCTGTTTTTGGAGATGTGTTGGCGGCTTATTTTTTCTGTTCATGCGCCCATTCCGTAGGGAATATTTGTTTTTGACTTTGCTGTTAGTCGTCATCCGGTTTTACCGGGGATTTTTGATGTTTTTGGTTTTTCTTCTTGATTGTGCCTCTTGATTAGGCGGAGATCCATTTGGGGAATTTGTTGTGCCTCTTGATTAGGCGGGAATTTACTGGGGATTCGTTGATTTTTTTTGTGCCTCTTGATTAGGCGAGTGCTTCAATAGCGACGAAGGCTTTCCTCTGGATAGGCTGATGTTCTTCTTGAGGATATCTGTTCTTGATAATACCTCTGAGTAGGTAGATGTTTTTTGAAAGCTTTGTGCTTGTATTACCTCTTATAGGTTGATTTCCCGCTTCTTGGGGATATCGGCTCTTTGCTTGTTTCGAGTAAGCATAGGCATTCTTGGGAGTGAAGGTTTTGTACCTTCCTGGGGATATTCATATTGGGTGCTTAACTCCCTGTGGATTTGTAATTTGCTTTTGCGGATAGGCTTGCTGGGGAAAAATTTTTCTTTTTGGTGATCCATCGAGGGAATTTTATTGGCTTCCTGTGGACGGAAATTTCTTTCGGCTCCTTCATGTCGTAGCCTTTGTTAGAGGGTGAAAGGCTCTTCTCTTCTTTCTTTTTGTTGCCCCCCAGTGATGTGGGGGATTTTGACTCTGTTTTTTCTTTGATAGACTCTTATGTAGTCCTTGTTCTTCTTTGAAGCGGATACTCTTGTATGAGTGTGCTTAAGGACTCTTGCGGCGATGTCTTCGAGTCGTGAGGTAATCTTTTTGTTTTGCCTCTGGAGTAGGCAAGGATCCGCTTGGGGATAATTAAGCCTTTCCGTTGGTTTTTCTGTCTTATATTGGTGTAGAAGGTTGATGGTTGGAGTAATTTTCTTTGAAGCGGTTTAGATTTCGCCTTTTACTTTCGCGACTTAGTTTTCGTCGCGAGTTGTTTTGAAATCCGACTTTTTAGTGAATCATGTGTGCCTTTTATTTTATACACATGGGCTTTTTGATTGCGACGTGTAAAACGAAATAACGAGTTTTATTTATTACTTGCTTATGTTCGGGTACATTTCAAGCATATTTAAGACATAAGAAAGTTAAATAAATCCTAATCGTCCGCCTACGGGCTGGAATGGGCGAGATGGTACCTGGTGAAGGGAAGCGGCGGAGTAGGCGGCGTTGGAACCTTGCTCAGGTCTGGACCAGAGCTCTCTATCTGACGGTCGATCCTGTCTTGCCTAACGGTCATGCGGCTGAACTGGCTGGCGTATGAGCTGGAACTCTCCTTCCATATAGGCATGCTCCTCATCCAGGCGCTGTATAAGCCGGAGAAATCCGAGTCGCGTGATTGCTGCTTGGGACTTCGAAGTGGTAGGGATATCTTGCGGCGTATTGAAATCGCGCATATCCCATGAAATCGAGATGATAGGGTTTAGGATGAAACTCGATCCTTCTCTGCTGAGGATACTCATGTTCGTCGGCACTCCTCCGTTGATAGGCTCCGGTTGAAGTTCAGCTGGGATATCTTCTCCGTCTGTGCATCCCCAGTATTCGAGCAAGAGGGGTAAGGAAGGGAGCCACCATGATTGCTCCCGCTGATCCTCGAGTACCGCATTCCTTTACTGACCTTCGGGAATGCGTATCCGGGGTTGCATCGGTGTCCCCGATGCATGCGAGTAGACTATAAAAAGGTCGGCCGGCGTTACCTTCCCTCGGCTTTCCTTCCTGCTGTGAATGGTCCCGGCAAGCAATTTGTGGCATATGCGAAGAGGGGGATTGAAGGCTGCACCCTTCGGATGAGATGGGAGGTTGATAGCTCCGGTAATATCCTTCCACATGCTGGTGGTGGTGAGAACCGCGAGGTTTCTCCGGATATGCGGACCGATATTCGGTGTTCTTGTCTCGGCTCGCTGGCGAGAATCCCATGATGACGTTGAAGTCATCCAGGGCGGTGGTTCGGTAGGCTCCATCCATCCGAGTAGGAGATAGCCGGTGTTGGTGGCACCCCGGGAGTGGTGGATGGCATCTCCATCATGCTAACGGAGGCGAGAAACTCCATCGTAGCGGTGCGATGGATCCGAGTGGGTGGCTCACGAAGGAGGAAGTCCCATCCTATGTTGTGGATGAACCTCCTAACATCTTGTTCCCGGCCGAATGTGGCCGGGATCCCGAAGTCTAGTCGCGAGCATCGGGTACCGGGCAAGCTAGCTGGATATTTGCCGAGTCTTTGTTGATGCGCTTACGCCATCATCATGCCGGTGGCGGGAGCTCTTCTAGCGGCGGTCCCGGTGCGTTTTCTTCTGGATGAGGCTTCTCCATGCTCCATTGTAGGTAATATTCTCTTAGAAATGCTAAAAATGTATGGAAGAGGAGGAAAGACAAGATAGGAAGCTTGGAATGAGGTACCAGAGCCAAAAACCGCGTCCCATATATATAGACCGCGCGGGGAGTTTGGGACGGCCGTGCGGGTTGGGACGGCCGTCCCAAATGGCACAAATGCACGGGCCGGGACCCCCTGTTGGGACGCACGTCCCAAACGTGAAAATGCACTTGGGACGGCCGTCCGGACTTTGGGACGGCCGTCCCAAGCTCCTTAAGTTGGTTTTTGATTTTTTGAGTTAATTTTCGTGTTTTTTGATGAAATCGAAGATAGGATTCCCTTCATCTATGCTTTAATGCATGTAATGCTTCATGATATGCATCCTAGGATCTATTTTAGTTAATATTTCGAGAGTTTTAAGCGATGTGCTTTGACTTTGGGCGCATTCTTGGTGTTGTACCTTACCGTCATCCCGCTTCTTGACTAACAAGCTTAGGCTGTACTCGATTTGCCGTCTTTGGAATTTTCTTTGCCATGGCCGAAGAGCAATCCTTTGTTCGTAGAGCAAGCTGCCATGTCAATGCCCTCCTTCTTTTCCTTAGGGATTTCAACCTTCCTATTGATCACTATGTTACCACATTCCCCTTCATTACTTGAATGCTTTATAGTGAAATGGTCAAGAGAAAAGAAGGAAAAGGATTTATTGCAAAGGCTTGCGTTTTAGAGAGATATTTTTGTAATAAAGGTTTTTGTAAGAATGGCTGGCCAAGGTTGGTCTGTGTTTAGGCTAGTTTAGATAAACGTTTTATTCTTATGACGTGGCGTCGTTGTTTACTGATTTGTGGCGCCTTTCTGTGATTGACTAACTTCCCTAGTCCGCCCTTTCGGGCTTTCAGTCTAGGATGCCGTGCTTTCGTCCTGATTTTCGTCTAGGTTTCCTTTTTGTATTTATTTTTAGGAATACCTAGCGGACTTTTAATAACCCTAACTTTTGCCCAGGCTACCCTTTGTTATTGTTCGGGTCTCCTGTAGGGTTTACCCTAATTTTTGCGCAGCCCCTTTGTGGGTTTCTCTTAGGGTATTTTGCCCTTTTATTTTCTTGTCTTGGTCTTTGACCTTGACGGGCTTTCCTTTTTTGTATGCGTATATTTTTTGCACAACATTTGTCGAGATTTGATTTTATATTTTATTTGTGTTTCTAGTTAATCAATTTATTTTGACCTTGCTTTGCGGCGCTTTACTTATTTGGACGCATTTGGAATAAAACGTTTGTCTAATACAGGGTTATTTAATGGGGTATAGATACATTTAGCAAGAAAAGAAGCGAGATAGTAAGAATAGCATTCTTTTGTAATTTCGGGGAAATGTGTGCCCTAAAGATGCTCGGGGACGGGCATACCCGAGGAGTGATCTCTAATAGTCACTAGATTTACATCCCTTAGAATCGGAAGAAGGACACCTAATGACTAACGCTACCCTTTGCGCTAAGACCCCTCCTTTTCGGAATACCATCTTCGAGGGGTAAGACTTCCCTTTTCTTTGTATGGTTTGATCTTTTGTAGGGTCATACCCTAGTCCATACTTTAGCGGATTATCTTTGAAATGCGGTGGCTCTCTTATTCCTTGAGCGTTCTTTCCAAGCCCCTGTCCTGGGCGATATCCATATCTTTTCATCATCCGGGCCACCTTCATGCTACTAGGGAGTCTTTCGATATTGGCAATTTCAAGTGCTTGAAAAGATGTTTCAAGAGCCTCTTCAGCTTGCATCCACATATGGTTGAATAGATGGTTTGCTTATTAGAAAGTCTTCTTCGACTTGAGCTGTGACCGGTTTATCATTTGTCACAAACTTGACTTTACGGTGGAGCGTCGAAGGTATTGCCTTAGCGCTATGAATCCAAGGTCTACCAAGGAGACAATCTGTATGCTTGGTGTGATATCCATCACGTGGAAGTCTATGTTGAAAATAGTAGGTCCGATTTGGATTGGTAGACTAATCTCTCCTACTACTTCACGTCTTGATCCGTCAAAGGCTCGAACTATTGTATTACTTGGGCGCATGTGGGTTTCTCGTATTATTATCTTGTCGAGGGTACTTTTGGGCATGACGTTTAAGGATGACCCATTATCCACAAGAACTTTGGAAATGAGATATTCCTTGCATTTAAGCTGAAATATGCAAAGGCTTGTTGTGATCGGACCCTTCTAAAGGGAGTTCTTCATTGGTGAAGGTCAGATGATCATTGGCTGTAATATTACCAATAATTCCTTCAAACTGGTCTTGAGGTATTGCATGTGGAACGAATGATTCATTCAAAACTTTTAACGAGTGTGTTTCGATGCGGTTCCGAACTCATGATGAGTGACAACAAGGTTATCTTTGCAGGAGTGCGATTGAGTTGATCGATGATGGAGTACTCGCTTTGTCTTATGTCCTGGAGTAGCTCATCTGTCTCCTCCTTGGATTCCTTTTCCTCTTCGGCCTTATTTTTTGCCTTCTCTTTAGGAGTATTATCTTGAATTTCCTTGGGGGAATATATTCTTCCGCTTCTTGTCATGCCCCCATACCAGGCTATGTTGGAGATGTCTTGATTGACTGGCGATTCTTCGAGTATCTCCAAGGTACAGCTTTGTTTGATTTATAAGGGAAAGGACGCGGTACAAACAAGCGTAAAGGTGTTATTGCTTCTTCCCTTTTATTGATTGGAATGATTAACGGTGCTTGTTTGTTATCATCTTCGGATTTATCGACTGTCGCGAGAGATTTTGATGACGAAAGACTTCTTTTCCATTTTTCTGATTTGTGGAAAGCACACCGAGTTAATCCTTTCTTTTTATTATCTTTATTATTAAAATGAGGAGGAATATATGAATGTATGCGGCTTATGAATGCAATAGACAATTTAAGGAGAAAAAATAAATCCTTTTATTAGAAAGTGTAAATCCTTCTATACAATGCTTTGGAGCAAGTGCTTGACAAAAACGGAAAAGCTTGAAGAATCCTATAGGTAATTTAGGTTTTCTTTGTAATTCATCTTCAGCTATTCTCACATGGTTTCCGAGTATCTTAGCTTGCTCATGTATCGCTTGACTCATGTTTTCACTATATTGACAAGCCTCTCTTATCTTTTCTTCTAGATGAACGATCAAAGCGTATTGTTGGTCGGATCTCTCTCTTATTTGGTCCCTTTCATGAATTAAGTGACCATCCTGAGCTAATCCTTCTTTTTCTTTATCATGCAGCTCATCCAGGCTTTTCTTGTATTTTTCAGCGGTTTCTCGCCACCTTTGTGCTTCGAATGAGTTCCCGCTAGGTCATCCTGTATTAATTTGATCATTTTTGTTTGCTCTGCAAGTGCCTTCTCAAAACGTGCTATTTCATCATTCATGTCCTGGAAAAGACTATCTTGTTCAAACCTTGGCATCTTCAATGCTCGCCTAGCTTCTTCTTGGTAGTCGAGCATAATCATTTTTAAGAAGTTCTATCTCATGGTCCTTCTTTTTACATTGCCTTTTTAGGCCGTCTATTATGATGGTTGATTCCTGCTCTTTTTCTTCAAAAGCCCTTAGCTGAGTTTCCATGACTTCTATCCTTTTGTTTAGGGCATTGACTTGCAATTGTAGCTCCTCGTTGACCAACGCTTTAGTGAATGCATCGGATGGTAGGGGTACCCCTCTATTTTTCCTCCATTTTTCATATTCGTGGGATGTGGATACCCGAATCCTTCAGAGCTCTTTATCCCCAGGTATATTGGTCTTTCCCATGCTTTCCGACGGCAGATATTTCTTCAAAGTTATGGGAATAATGGTATAGATTCAGCCCTCCGAGCTCTTCTTGGGTTGGCACGGTCGAGTTCTCATAAGTTGTCTCATGGCTATTTTAGGAGAATATGCTATACAACCTCTAAGACCTAGAAGTGGTATATTCGGGTAGTTTCCGCATCGTATGAGAATATAACTGGGTCGGAACCAAGGACAAACCCATGATACATGCTCTATGTTCCAGTTTTCTAACTCAGCTTTCCACTCTAAGGCTTGACGATGTTGAAGGGGGATTTTGAGAAACTTCTTAAAGGGTCGGGAAATACACCCATGTGGCTTGAGGCGTAAAAGTGAGTAACACCCCATACATATAGCGGCGAGGTACGAGCATTCGAGTGTTTTTCCTTGTCTCTGTTGGCGGAATTTCACGAAAGCGGGGTATCGGCAAGGATTGCGGGTATAGGACTCTTTGAATATACATCCCGGGCGAAGAATGCGTCCATTGCGGCGTGATCCACGATGTCCACATGGAATGGGAATAATATGATTCCGAACATTGCTAATGCTAGAGTCTTGTTGAATGTAGACCAGTCCTTCTTTTCAGCTAAAGAGACTAAGTGGTCTTCTATTATAGCCATTTTCCAACCTCTGATATTCCCGTTTTCCTCTAGGGCGGATTGATGAGGAGGCAGTCGTATAATAGTGGCAACCTTACTCACGGCCGTATATTCTCCTGACGAGACATAAACTCCAACTGACTGAGGCCATCTAACCATGAGTTCGTATTCTTCTAAGGTTGGTACCAAGTCAAGCTGCGAGAACTCGAAGCGGTGTAAATCGGGATTCCAGAAGTGGATTAATGCTCTAACAAATATTGGATCAATATTGATTTTCGGGAGGTCAAGAATTCTTCAGTAAGACTTTTCAAAGTCGGCATAGACTTTCGGCGGCATATATGTACACAAGTGTCTTAACTTCTCTACACGGCATAGAAGGATTCCCACTTTCTTTAAGCTGTCTATTACTGGATCCCTCCATTATCTAACGAAGTGAAAAATGCATGATATGAGTATGGTTTTTTGTAGATGCGTGGATGCAAGTGTTTGTTTTTCTAAGTATTATCATGTTTCGTTCCTAATATGATTCATGTTAGTACTTGGTTTTTCTTGAAAAGAAAACTTATCTATATAAATGCTTATGGATTTAGATGAAGAGAGTCCTATTTTCTTCCCTTTTTATTTTTTTTATGAAGAAAAGGTGATATGAATCATGAAGCTTTGGCTAATAACTTTATATTTTATAACAAAGATGTTTTTGTGATTTTAATTTGTTTTTATATTTTTTTATGATTTTTAGGGTTTTTCACTTTTTTGTTTGTTGTATGATTACCCTATGCTAATGCATCAATACAAATGCAGCAAACGTATGCACACACAATTCATACATCCACGAGCGAGCCACGCTTATTTAATCACGAGGTAGGATTTTCCTGCGAAACGTGTTTGGTTTAGGTGGTTCTAACTGTTCTCACCAGGCCAAAGGTCCCCAAGGTGCCCCCATTATAGGGACCTCTCAACTTTCAATCCTCGGGTCATGCACGGAACTCCGTGTCGACATCCTTAGATCAAAAGAAGAGAGTTATCACCTTGAGTTGGTGGTTTTCCGACAACGGTAGTAGCCCCGTGTGCCAACTAACCGATCGTATCCGCCACCCACTCCCTATAGATATTCACTCTTGCCCCCGGGTATAGAGGGACTCGTTGTGTGCAAGGGTTTTTGTGTGCAATTTATATTTCAAACAATTGCGAAATAATCATACAGCGAGTTATATAAAGCCATACAATAAAAACATACAGAAGGGTAAAGGCGTAATTTCAAATCTTCACTTAGTTTGAATTTATCACGTCACTAAATGGGATCAACTCTCTAGCTTCCCCAGTGGAGTCGCCATCCGTCGCCGCCGTCCCTTTCCGACGTCCCGGGAGGGAACGTCTTTGAGACGTTAATGCGAGCGGTCGCGGAAAGATGGTTTAGACTCGCGTATTTGTTTTAAAAGGTTTTCGAAAAAGGGTTCTTATGGAGTCGCCACCAATGTTTTAACCATAAACATTGGAAAAGGGAAAAATATTGATTTTAAGAAAAACCGCACTTGGCCATTATAACCAGAGTTGGGTAAGGGAGTTAGTTACGTGTGGGGAAGGTATTAGCACCCCACAACGCCCCTTTCGGGTTCCCTATGACAGATTAATTCATTTAAAGAAAAGACTTTGAGAAATTACGCGATTACCCTATTTTATTGCATAATATTGAAATAGCTATTTACATAATTTTAAATAAAACTAAATAAAGCAATAGAAGGAATATTAAAATGACTATCTACATGATTTTATTCTATATGACGCAATAAATAAAATAAAACAATAAATAAAGCAATAAAAGAGAAGGGAATTGAAAAGAACCTCCGTAGCAAGCTTTATATTGAGAATCTCGAACCGTGAGGATGCGTTTTGGCAACCCCTCTTTCTACACAAGACTCTCCTCACCAATACAAGAACGACTCTCTTAAAAATTTAAAGAAGAATCAAATGCCGGAATCTAATTCCTTAACCGATTGTTACCTATTTAAGGCAATCGGAAAGATCATTTGAGAGAGGGAGAGAAGTAGACGAGTGCTCTAAAGTGTTTCGAGCTCTCGGAGTGTCCGTGGTGAGCTGGGTGTATCGAAGTGTGTAAAAAAGTGACAAATGAGCCTCCTATTTATAGTTTTTCGCAGTCGGCGCACTTTGGGACGGCCATCCGGGTGGGACGGCCGTACGGGCTGGGACGGCCGTCCCAAATGGCATTTTTACACGGAGCGGGACCCCCGGGAAGGCCGGGACGGCCGTCCCACTTAAGCCGGGGGTTGGGACGGCCGTCCCAACTTTGGGACGCGCGTCCCACTTGAACTCGGAGGGTTGGGACGGCCGTCCCACTTTGGGACGGCCGTCTCAACCTGTTGCAGCCGGTTTTCGCGCTTTTGGGACCCAGGAAGCTTTCCTTGCTTGTTTTCGGGCGTAGATTGATGTCGATGTGTGTCCGTTGAAGCTTTATCTTCATATAGGAAGTCTTCTTGGCCTTCATTAAGATGCCGGGCGAGCTTTGTCTTTGTGTAGGAAGTCTCTTTTGGCTTTTATCGTGTGAATGAGTGATCTCTGTGTTTGTTGCGGGAGGTTTCCTCAGTTTTGGGAAGCCGGATGCACTCCTTTTTTGGGCGACGTTCCTCTAGCCTTTATTTTGAGAGGCCCGGGCAAAATTAGGGGTCTACAATCGGCTTCGGAAGTATCAAATCAAACTGAACCCGGCAAAATGCACTTTCGGAGTACGATCAGGAAAACTCCTAGGGTTCATTGTCAGCAAAAGAGGAATCGAGGTGGACCCCGACAAAACCAAGGCAATTTTGGAAATGCCTCCGCCAAGCACAGAAAAGGAGGTCAGAGGTTTTCTGGGTAAAATAAATTACATTGCCCGTTTCATCGCGCAGTTAACAGATAAATGTATACCCATCTTTAAACTGTTGCGCAAAAATCAGCCAACGGTGTGGAGCGAAGAATGCCAACAAGCGTTCGATAAAATCAAAACATGTTTAACCAATCCACCAGTATTGGTACCACCCGTTGAAGGGAGACCTCTTATCCTATATCTATCAATCCTCGAAGAGTCCATGGGATGTGTGCTCGGCCGAGCATGATGAAACCGGAAAAAGGAACGGGCCATTTATTATCTCGGTAAGAAATTCTCGGACTACGAAACCCGTTATACACCATTCAAAAAAACATGTTGCGCATTGGTGTGGGTCACTCAACGTCTCAGACAGTACATGGCTCGACATACAACATGGTTGGTCTCCAAAATGGATCCAATCAAATACCTCTTTAAAAAGCCCATTTTGACTGGAAGAATAGCTAGGTGGCAGGTTCTCCTCTCAGAATTTGACATCATTCACGTCACCCAGAAAGCTATTAAGGGAAGTCCCCTAGCAGATTATCTAGCCCATGGATCCACAGACGAATACCAGTCCTTACAAGATGACTTCCCTGATGAGCACATCATGCATATTGAACACGAAGAGACCAAAGAAGAGATGTGGACTATGTTCTTTGATGGGGCTTCAAACATGCTTGGACACGGGGTAGGAGCTATTTTGATATCCCCCGAAAAGAAACACATCCCTGTAACGGCCAGGCTTAATTTTGATTGCACCAATAACATGGCTGAATACGAAGCATGTGCGCTAGGAATCCGGGCGGCTTTAGATCATGGGGTCACTAAGCTCAAAATATTCGGTGATTCATCCCTTGTCATCTACCAACTTAAAGGTGAATGGGAAACCCGAAACACCAAATTAATCCCATATCTAGAGTACATCCGCGAGCTGGTCTCGAGAATGGAAAGCATCACTTTCCAGTATATCCCAAGGGAGGACAACCAAATTGCCGACGCCCTCGCCACTCTATCATCCATGTTTGCCCTGGACCAAGAACATGAGATGCCAATCATTCAAGTCAAACTGCATGATAAACAAGCTTTCTGCATGGCAGTAAATGGCGAGCACGATCAAAACCCCTGGTATCATGACATTAAGCGGTACCTCACGAGGGGCAAATACCCCGAGGGAATCAGTGACAACGACAAGCGGACCATTCGCAAAAGGGCCGTAGGGTTCACGTTGATTGAAGAAACCCTCTACAGAAAGAGCCCCGATTCCACTCTCTTAAGGTGCGTGGACCAAGAAGAAGCCCAAACATTGATAAAAGAAATCCACAAAGGGACTTTTGGAACCCACGCACCCGGGCATGTCATGGCCAAGAAAATCCTCAGGGTAGGATACTATTGGTCCACGATGAAAGCTGATTGTCACCAATATGCCAAGAAATGTCATAAGTGCCAAGTATACGCCGATAACATTCATGTGCCACTTGCACCTCTCAATAACCTGGCTACACCATGGCCATTTTCTATGTGGGGCATGGATGTCATCGGACCCATCGAACCCAAAGCGTCCAACGGTCATCGCTTCATATTGGTAGCCATCGACTATTTCACCAAGTGGGTTGAGGCGGCATCATACGCACATGTAACCCGGAAAGTGGTGACTACCTTCATCAAGAAAAACATTATATGTCGGTACGACATCCCTCATAAGCTCATTACTGATAATGGGACCAACCTCACAATAAGATGATGGAGGAATTATGCCAAGACTTCAAAATCCAGCACCACAATTCCTCTCCGTACCGACCAAAGATGAACGGTGCAGTAGAGGCAGCTAATAAAAATATCAAGAAAATCATTCAGAAAATGGTGGTCACCTATAAAGATTGGCATGAAATGCTTCCTTTTGCCTTGCATGGTTACCGAACGTCAGTGCGGACCTCCACAGGGGCTACCCCGTTTTCCCTCGTATACGGAATGGAGGTCGTACTACCAGTAGAGGTTGAAATACCCTCTCTTCGAGTTGTCATGGAAGCCAAATTAACAGAAGCTGAATGGGTCCAAAACCGGTATGATCAATTGAACCTAATCGAAGAAAAACGGCTGGACGCCATATGCCGGGGGCAAGCTTATCAGCGGAAAATCAAGAAGGCCTACGACAAGAAGGTCAATCCCCGCACTTTTCTAGAAGGAAATCTAGTAGTGAAGAAACTGCTTCCAGCCCAGAAAGACAAAATCAGGAAATGGGCAGCCAACTACGAAGGACCCTTTGTGGTCAAGCGAGCCTTCTCAGGAGGAGCCCTTATCCTACCAATATGGATGGAGAAGAGCTCCGATATCCTGTCAACTCAGATGCGGTGAAAAAATACTACGGCTAAAAGACATTGCTCATGACCTGTCAGGATGAAAACTCGCAAAGAGCATCCTGGGCAAAAGATAGGGCCTACATACCTCGCTAGGACACGTCCTAGGCAAAAAGTAGAGGTTTAAAAAAAAAATAAAAAATAATATATATATATATATATATACAGAGCAGTGATTACCTTAGCCGAAAACCGCAAAGGCGACTAAGGTAATACCTCCACAATAGCAAGAAGACTTCGCATAGTCTTCACTCCGGACTCGGGCATCTCAACTGCAGGGACTAGGAAAAACGTGGAAACAAAAATCACCGACATGATTGTGGCACCCTCATACAGTTAAGCCAACCTTGGCCAGCCATGCTTACAAATTCTATTGTAAACCCCCATGTAAAAATAAACCATCTGGTTATATCAATAAAATTGTCTTTTTCTTCTCTTTACCTACCTGTGTAAATGCCTCTGTATTAACGAAACATGAGCATGCATAAAACAAGCAATTCGAGAAAGCATAAAGACAAAGACGAACATCACCAATCAGGGTCGTCCCAAGTAAAAAAGTACAGGGTAGCCTGCTAGATCGAAAACCCGCAAAGGGCGGTCTAGGCAAAAGATAAGGCTTTTATAAAAAGGAAAAAAAGAGAGCCCACCAAAATAAAACCTCAGACAAAAATCGAAACCCGCTAGATCGAAAACCCACAAAGGGCGGTCTAGGCAAAAGATAGGGTTAAAACAAAAAGTGCAAACACGAGAGAACAAAAAGAAGGAAAGTACCAGTTACTTTCTAGATTGCCCACAACTAAAACAAAATTGCATAAAAAGCATCCACACGCACAAGTAGTTGCACAAAAATGACTTTGTCAAAAGCAAAACAAACAAATAAAAGATAAAAAAACATTCATACCTGCATTCTTAAGAACAATAAAAAAGGGTATCCCGGTACGACTTCGTCGACCTTTTGCCATCCTTTCCAAAAGTCAGCGTAACAAAAAAGCTTAAAAGAGAAAAGGCATACGCTCAAGAAAAAAGCCAAAATCCAAAATCGCGAGAAAAAAGAGATAAAACCGCGAGAAAAGGAAGGATTAAAACTACCTTAACCGACAAAATTCCGACTACCAAGCAAAAGTCAAACACAAAAAGAGAAGAGAAGAACCCGACCAACCAGCAAGAGTCGGATGACTACCACCAAAATTAAAAAAAAAAAAAAAACAAAAACAAAGAATCCCTGGCCACCAATGAAGTTGGATGAACAAACCAACAAAATCCCCGGCACAGCTCGGACGACCATTCAAGAAGTCCAAAAACAATCTACCAAACACAGAAAACACTCCCCAGGGAGACGGCGCATGAGCTAGAGCAGTAAGCCGCCACCACGGCCAAAGGATCAGCTACCGCAAGAAGGGAGCATCCGGAGGCTTAACACCAGATGAGGGTGTGTACTCATCAGGCCTTACAGAAGAGGGCTTACCAGGCAGGGGTTCATACTCGTCAAACACCAGATGGGGGTGTGTACTCATCAGGCCTTATAGAAGGGGGCTTACCGGGCGGGGGTTCATACTCGTCAAACCAGATGGGGGTTCTTACTCATCAGCCGAAGGGGTCAGCTACCGCGACAAAGGAGCATCCTGGAAGTGCACAACACAACATCTCCCCAGAGGATCACCCGCCGCAAAGACGGACTATCTGAAGGGAAACCGGGCAAGAGGGTCAAACTCCTTTACCCTCCAGTCGATCACCTAGGCACAAAAGGCCAGCAGTCGACTGGTCGGGTAAAGGGGGGGCAGCTGTAGACCCCAAATCTTGCCCGGCCTCCAAATAAAGTCAGAAGACCCCCTATTTGAAGACGGTCGAAGCCTAACAAGCCACTAGGAGAGACTATTAGGCCCCCGTACTAAGATAGGAGGGTTTTTTGGCCCGAAAAATAAAGTTTCTCGCCCTGAAGGGACTAGACCGCCGTCTGGAAGGACTAGACCGCCGTCTCGCCTCACGCCAGGGACGAGACCGCCGTCTCGCTTGTTTAGACGGTGGTCTCATCACCTGAAAAAGGCCGAGATGGCGTTCTGGATTATCCAGACGGCGGTCTCGACTTCTGCCTAGTTGAGACGGCGGTCTCGACCCCCTGCCATGGTCGAGACGGCGGTCTGGATTGTCCAGACGGCGGTCTCGACCCTGTCAGACGAGATGGCGGTCTCGACCTGTCAGGCGCAAAAAACTATAAATAGGGGCTCCATTCCCCCTTTTTTCACACAACCAAACACAATAGCTCCTCCTTCTCTCTAGATTTTCTCTCTCTAGAACCCCTCCGAAGCATTTCCGGAGTTTCTGAGTGTCTCTAGGTATAAATTGAGCGTCCTAAATCTTCTTTAGAATCCCTCCGAGGCATTTCCGGAGTTTCTGAGAGTTGTAGAGTGAAGGGTTGCCAAAAAGCACCCACTCTTTAAAGAGAAATACAAAAAGCTTGCTTTGGAGGTGCACCCTCTCTCTTTCTAATTTTACCACTTTCATTTAAAATTATGCAATAGACGCTAGGGCCATGTAGTCATAATCTTTAAATACCGCATAATAAAAGGGTAAAAGCGCAATTTTCCAGTTTAATTATTTATCCAAAGTAGCCGGCCTATCATAGGGAACCCGAAAGGGGCGTCGTAAAGGAACTAACACTTCCTTTGCACGTAACTAACTCCCTTACCCAACTCTGGTTCTAATGACCAAAGTTGGTTTTCAAAAACCAATGCCTTTTTAAACTCCTTTTCTGATGTTTCTGGTAAAAACATCGGTGGCGACTCCACGAACCCTTCAAAACCCGTTCTTGGGTTAGCCCGGTTATCGGACAACCCAAGAACACTTTTCGAAAACCTCGTCTCTAGGTTAGCCCGGTTATCGGACAGCCTAAGGACGTTGTAACCACCCATAAAAAATGCGAAAGCAAGAGGGTCGAAAAAACCATCGCGTCGCTCCAACCGCCCCTTCATTTTTGGGAGGCGGCGACACCAAGGAAATGTGACGCTGGCGGATCTCTTTATTGTCTATTGTATGCATCAGGGGCATCGATGTAACCCAGGGTATGCCTTCCTGAAAGCCTTAAAGGATTATGGAACTCGTGGCTCAATAGGAGCTATCATGGTGGCTCCCTTTCTCACCCCTTTAGCTGAATATTGGGGATGTACTGATGGAGAAGACATTCCAGCTAGCCTCCAACCAGAACCGGTTAATGGGGGAACACTGGTCCACATGAACATCCTTAGTCGACAAGGATCAAGGTTTATTTTAAACCCCATAATCTCAATTTCACTAGATATGCGTGATTTTGACGTACCACAGGATATCCCTACGACTTTGGAGTCCCAGCAGCAATCATATGATCCAGACTTCGCCGGCTTATACCGACGTATGGATGACGAGCACACCTACATGGAAGGGCAATTCCAGTTCATGCGACAACAATTCAGTCAACTGACCATGAGGCAAGAAAGGATGGACCGCCAAAATAGAAAATTTTGTCCAGACTCAGGCAAGGTTCCAGCGCTGCATGCTCCGCCGCATCCCTTCGCCAACACCATCCTCCCATTCCAGCCCAGAAGCAGATGATTAGGATGTTTTTAGATATTTATATTAATCTAAGAATGCTTGAATGTATCACCTAGAAAAAGAAAAAGAAAAAGGGGAAGTAATAAATAAAAAGTTGTTATTTCTGTTTACATTCCAAAAGCCCACGTGTACAAAAAAATTATTATAATAAAATAAAAAGGCACACGTGATATATCAAAAAGCCAGATTTCAAATAACTCGCGAGAAAAATCAAAATCGCGAAAGAAAAGGCGAAATCAAAACCATTTCAGCAGAATAAAGAGCTTCAAGGAAACTAGCTCTAACCTTCTACCCTAATAAACGAAGGTACACCGGAAAAAGGCCAACGGAAAGGCTCGATGATCCCCAAATGGATCCTTGCTTACTCCAAAGGCAAAACAAAAAATTACTTCATGACTCAGCATCACCACATGAGTCGTCAAACATAGTTACTCGAAGCTTGATCACCCCAATGCCTACTCCAGAGGCAAAACAAAATATTACATCACGATTCAGCTTCATCACCACAAGAGTCATCGAGCACACTCGTCCAGAATCTCCACTACTTCCCCAAAGGAGAATAAGGACTACACAAAGATCAACCAAAGAAGATATGAAGTCAAAATCTCCATATCCCTAGGGGTTCAACAAAAAGAAAGAAAAGAAAAAACTTTCATTCCCCAATAGAGACCACGAAAAAAGGGCCGAATAAAAATCCCCAAGTATAGCATATCAGAAAAATCTACAAAACGGGGAAAACAAGAAAATTCCCATCCTCCAATTCAATAAAGAGCTTCACAAAGCCAGGAGCCCAGACTCCATCATAAAAATTGGATCCCCAGGAAGCCAACGAACTCCTCGGGGGATCGCCAAAAAAAAGAAAAAATAGAAAAAGAAGAAAATCTCTTCATCCCCAGCAAATAATAAAAAGCCTGCGTGCATAAAAGAAATTAAAAAGGCGCACGCATTTAAGAAAGCCAAATTTTCAAAATCGCGAAAAAAGAGATAAAATCGAGAGAAAAAGGTAAAAACCCATTCCCCAGCGGAATAAGAGCATAGGCAAAGCCAGCTCAAAATAGCAGCATCCAACAAGGAGTCAAAAACTCCATTCCTCCCTAGGGGGCAAGTCAAAATAGATCTCCGGGAAAGCAATCAAATCCCCGGTGGATCATCAAAAAGGAAAAAGTATCCCCAGTGAGCCTATCAGCAAAGGCAAAACTACAAATTTATATCCTCAGGGAGTTAATTGCCTATAACGCCCAATATGGATGTCCCTAGTGGAATGCAAAGCCTTCACTTCCAATAAAGCCTATGCCTACTCAGAGGCAAGCAAAGAGCCAATATCCCCAAGAAACAGGAAATCAACCTACGCAAGAGGCAATACAAGCCCAAATCATAAAGCCTCCATCAGTGAAGCATCTACCTACATAAAGAGGCACAATAATAAAAAATAAAAATCCCCAATAAATTCCTACCTAAATAAGAGGCAACCAACAAATCATCCCCGACAATCAACATGTCGGATGGCTAAACAGAAAAGCCTAAAATAAAGAATCCCCGGCAAGATCAGATGGCTAAACAGAAAAGCCAAAAACAAAGAATCCCCGGAAAGACCGGATGGCTAAACAGAAAAGCCAAAAACAAAGAATCCCCGGCAAGACCGGATGGCTAAACAGAAAACCCAAAAACCAAAATCCCCAGAAAAACCGGATGACTAAAACAGAAAAGTCAAAAAGAAAAAATCAATCACTCCCCATGGAATAGGTGCATGATCAGAAAGAGTAAGCCGCCAACACATCACTGAAACCAGATGAGGGTTTGTACTCATCAACCATAGGATTGACTACTAAAAAGAGCATCCTGAGAGCCTCGCGGAATGGGGATCATCAAGAGTTTAGCAAACGCAGACTCGTTCCTGGTGGGGGTAGGTACCCACAAAAGCCTTACAAAACGAGGCTTGTCAAGAATCTAGCAAAAGCGGATTTGTAACAGGTGGGGGTAGGGACCCACAAGAGCCTTGCAGAACGAGGTTCGTACCAGGTGGGGGTAGGTACCCACAAGAGCCTTGCATAACGGGGTTCGTACCAGGTGGGGGTAGGTACCCACAAGAGCCTTGCAGAACGGGGTTCGTACCAGGTGGGGGTAGGTACCCACAAGAGCCTTGCAGAACGGGGTTCGTACCAGGTGGGGGTAGGTACCCACAAGAGCCTTGCAGAACGGGGTTCATACCAGGTGGGGGTAGGTACCCACAAGAGCCTTGCAGAACGGGGTTCGTACCAGGTGGGGGTAGGTACCCACAAGAGACTTGCACAACGGGGTTCGTACCAGGTGGGGGTAGGTACCCACAAGAGCCTTACAGAACGGATTTCGTACCAGGTGGGGGTAGGTACCCACAAGAGCCTTGCAGAACGGGGTTCGTACCAGGTTGGGGTAGGTACCCACAAGAGCCTTGCAGAGCGGGGTTCGTACCGGATGAGGGTAGGTACTCATCAGAATCTAGTAAAAGGCAGATTCATACCAGGTGGGCGTAGGTACCCACAAGAGCCTTATAGAATAGGGTTCGTACTGGATGAGGGTAGGTACTCATCAGAATCTAGCAAAACGCAGATTCGTACCAGGTGCGGGTAGGTACCCACAAGAGCCTTATAGAATAGGGTTCATACCGGATGAGGGTAGGTACTCATCAGAATCTAGCAAAAGCGGATTCATACCTGGTGGGGGTAAGTACCTACAAGACTTTAGCAAAATGCAGACTCGTACTTGGTGAGGGTAAGTACTCACCAGAGCCTTATAAAAGAAGACTCAAACTAGATAGGGGTTGGTACCTATTGTCGCCGCCGTCCGTTCCGACGTCCGGGGACATCTCGAACGTTTATGCGAGCGGTCGCGAAAAGATGGTTAAGACTCGCATTTTATGTTAAAATTATGTTCATTGCTTCCGAGGTGCTCAACAACTGAACTATCCTCTAATAAAAGCAAGGTTTTCGAAAAGGGGTTCTTATGGAGTCGCCACCAATGTTTTGACCGTAAACATTGGAAAAGGATAAAAAGGCGTTGATTTTAATAAAAACCAAACTTGGCCATTATAACCAGAGTTAGGTAAGGGAGTTAGTTACATGTGGGGAAGGTGTTAGCACCCCACAATGCCCCTTTCGGGTTCCTTATGACGGATTAATTCATTTAAGTGAAGATTACGAGAAATTACGCGATTACCCTATTTTATTGCATAATATTAAAAATGGCTATCTACATGACTTTTTTTCATATTGCATACATAAAGCAATAAATAAAGCAGTAAAAGAGAAGAGAAGTGAAAAGAACCTCCGTAGCAAGCTTTGTATTGCAAATCTTTGATCGTAAGGATGCATTTTGGCAATCCCTCACTCTACAAAGACTCTCCTCTCCGAATACAAGATCGACTCGACTAAATTTTTACAGAAGAATCGAATGCTGGAATACAATTCCTTAACTGATTGTTACCTTATTAAGGCAATTAGAGAGTTCATTCGAAGTAGGGAGAGAAGACAAGTACTTGGAGTTGTCTAGGGTGTGAAAAAAGTGGCAAATGAGCCTCCTATTTATAGTTTTCACAGCTTGGCAATTTGGGACGGCCGTCCGAGTTGGGACGGCCGTCTGGGTTGTGACGGCCATCTCAATTGAAATTTTACCCTTGGGACAACCATTTGAAGAGTGGGACGACCTGTCTCACTTGGGACGGGCGTCCCACTTGGCTAGGGCAGCTTGGGACGACCGTCTCACATTTGGGACGACTGTCTCAACTTGTTTTGGCCAGCTTTTGTGTTCTGGGACCCCCGGGAAGCTTTCCTTTCTTTATTCGAACGTCGGTTGATGCCGATAGACGCCCGTTTGAAGCTTTATCTTCATATAGGAAGTCTTCTTTGGCTTTTATTGAGATGCCAGGCAAGCTTTATCTTGTTATAGGAAGTCTCTTTAGCCTTTATTGAGAGGCCGGGCAAAATTAGGGATCTACAGCTGCCCCCCTTCACCTACCTGGCTAATTTATTGGCTTAATGTGCCGACAAAATTAGTTGGTAGGGGAAGGAGTTAACCCTTTTGCCCGGTTATCCTTCAGATGCTCCTTTGCTGATCCTCCGGATGATAAATATTTTTGATAGGTACCAACCCTTATCTGGTTTGAGCCTTACTTTATAAGGCTCTGGTGAGTACTTACCCTCACCAGGTATGAGTCTGCATTTCATTAGACTCTTGTGGGTACCTACCCCCACTAGGTATGAATCTGCTCTTTGCTAGATTCTGAACCATATTCCATAAGGTTCTTGTGGGTACCTACCCCCACTTGGTATGAACCTTGTTCTACAAGGCTTTGGTGAGTACTTACCCTCACCCAGTACGAGTTTGCATTTTGCTAAAATCTTGTGGGTACTTACTTCCGAGGTGTTAAACACTTGAACTATCCTCTAATAGAAGCAAGGTATTTGCAACCCGTTTTTGTAATGCTCTGGTGAGTATTTTACTCTACCTAATGCATTTTGCTAGGTTTTGATGAGTACCTACCCTCATCTGGTACAAACCTTATTTTATAAGGCTCTGGTGGGTACCTACCCCCACCTGGTACGAATCTGCATTTTTTGCTAGATTCTGATGAGTACCTACCCTCATCTGGTATAAACCTTATTTTACAAGGCTTTGGTGAGTACCTACCCCCACCTGGTACGAATCTGCACTTTTGCTAGATTCTGATGAGTACTTACCCTCATCCGGTATAAACCTTATTTTAAAAGGCTTTGGTGAGTACCTACCCTCACCTGGTTCGAATCTGCACTTTTGCTAGATTCTGATGAGTACTTACCCTCATCCGGTATAAACCTTATTTTATAAGGCTTTGGTGGGTACCTACCCCCACCTGGTACGAATCTACACTTTTGCTAGATACTGATGAGTACTTACCCTCATCCGGTATAAACCTTATTTTATAAGGCTTTGGTGAGTACCTACCCTCATCCGGTACGAACCCTATTCTATAAGGCTCTTGTGGGTACCTACCCCCACCTGGTACGAACCCTATTCTATAAGGCTCTTGTGGGTACCTACCCCCACCAGGTACGAACCCTATTCTATAAGGCTCTTGTGGGTCCCTACCCCCACCTAGTACGAACCCTATTCTATAAGGCTCTTGTGGGTACCTACCCCCACCTGGTACGAACCCTATTCTATAGGGCTCTTGTGGGTACCTACCCCCACCCGGTACGAACCCTATTCTATAAGGCTCTTGTGGGTACCTACCCCCACCCGGTACGAACCCTATTCTATAAGGCTCTTGTGGGTACCTACCCCCACCCGGTACGAACCCTATTCTATAAGGCTCTTGTGGGTACCTACCCCCACCCGGTACGAACCCTATTCTATAAGGCTCTTGTGGGTACCTACCCCCACCCGGTACGAACCCTATTCTATAAGGCTCTTGTGGGTACCTACCCCCACCCGGTACGAACCCTATTCTATAAGGCTCTTGTGGGTACCTACCCCCACCCGGTACGAACCCTATTCTATAAGGCTCTTGTGGGTACCTACCCCCACCCGGTACGAACCCTATTCTATAAGGCTCTTGTGGGTACCTACCCCCACCCGGTACGAACCCTATTCTATAAGGCTCTTGTGGGTACCTACCCCCACCCGGTACGAACCCTATTCTATAAGGCTCTTGTGGGTACCTACTCCCACCTAGTACGAACCCTATTCTATAAGGCTCTTGTGGGCACGTACCCCCACCTGATACGAACCCTATGCTATAAGGCTCTGGTGAGTACCTACCCTCACCTGGTACGAACCCTATTCTATAAGGCTCTTGGTGAGTACCTACCCTCACCCGGTACGAACCCTATTTTATAAGGCTCTTAGGATGCTCTTTTTCGACATTTAGTCTTTTGATTGATGAGTACAAACCCTCATCCAGTTTTTGGAGATGTGTTGGCGGCTTATTGTCTTTGATCATGCGCCTATTCCATGGGGAATGATTGATTTTCTTTTTGACTTTTCTGTTTTAGTCATCCGGTTTTACCGGGGATTTCTTTATTTTTGGCTTTTCTTTTAGCCATCCGGTCTTTGCTGGGGATTCTTTGTTTTTGGCTTTTCTTTTAGCCGTCCGGTCTTGCCGGGGATTCTTTGTTTTTGGTTTTTCTTTTAGCCGTCCGGTCTTGCCGGGGATTCTTATTCTTTGGCTTCTTTATTTAGCCATCCGGTTTTACCGATGATTTCTTGTTGGTTGCCTCTTATTTTAGGCAGGAATCTCCTAGGGATTTGTGGTTTTTTTATTGTGCCTCTTGTTTTTTAGGCATGTGCTTCAGCAGTGTTGAAGACTTTATTGTTTTTCGCCTTTGAATAGGCTGATGTTCTGCTTGAGGATATTTGCTCTCGATAATACCTCTGAGTAGGCAGATGCTTTATTGGAAGCTTTGTGCTTTGGACTTGTATTACCTCTTATAGGTTGATTTCCCATTTCTTGGGGATATCGGCTTTTTGCTTGCCTTAGGCAGAGGCTTTCTTGGGAGTGAAGACTTTGCATTTCACTGGGGATATCCATATTGGGCGTTACAGGTGATTAACTCCCTGAGGATATGAATTTGTAGTTTTGCCTTTGCTGGTAGGCTCACTGGGATATATTTTCCTTTTTGGTGATCCACCAGGGATTTGATTGTTTTCCTGAGATCTATTTTGAATTGCCCCCTAGGGAGGGATGGAGTTTTTGACTCCTTATTGGATGCTGTTGTTTTGAGCTGGCTTTGCCTATGCTCTTATTCCTGCTGGGGAATGGGTTTTTACCTTTTTCTCGTGATTTGTATCTCTTTTTTGCGATTTGGCTTTTACATATGTGCGCCTTTTATGCACATTGGCTTTTTCTTTGGATGAAAAGATATCTTTTTTCTCTTTTCTTTTTAGCGATCCCTGGGGAATTTTTTTCTTTACTTCTTGGGGATCCAATCCTTGATTTGATTTAGTCTTGAGCTCCTGACTTTGTGAGGCTCTTTATTGAGTGGAATGAAGAGATTTTTTCTTTTTCTCTTTTTTGGAGATTCACCAAGGAACTTGTCAGCTTCTTGGGGATCCAACTTTGATGATGGAGTCTTGGCTCCTGGCTTTATGAAGCTCTTATTTGAGCTGGATGAAGAGATTTTCTTCTTTTTGTCTTTTTGTAGACTTTTCTTGATATGCTTCTACTTGGAGATTTTTATTTGGCCCTTTCTCGTTGTGGCCTCTATTGGGGAATGAAAGTTTTTCTTTTCTTTCTTTTTGTTGCCCCCTGGTTATATGGAGGATTTGACTCCGTATTTTCTTTGATGGACTCTTGTGTAGTCCTTATTCTCCTTTGGGGAATGAAGCAGAGATTCTGCATGGGTATCCTTGATGACTCACATGATAATGCCGCTGAGTCGTGAGGTAATCTTTTTGTTTTGCCTCTGGAGTAGGCAAGGATCCTCTTGGGGATGATCAGGCCTTTCCGTTGGCTTTTTCTTGGTGCACCTTCTTTTATCGGGATAGAAGGTTAGAGTTATTTTCCTCGAAGCTCTTTATTCTGCTGAAATGGTTTTGATTTCTCCTTTTCTTTCACGATTTTAATTTTCATATGGAGACTAGATTCTGGCGCCTCCTGTTTTTAAATCACAAGTATGGAGACTATCCTCCTTATATGCATGTTTATTATTCTTGTTTGAAGAAAATTATTTTTTCTTGATTTTGACAAAGTCGTATTATGCAACTACTTTGTGTGTGGATGTCCTAAATGCAATCTATTGTTTATTTATTTTTTATGCATTTAGAAAGTAAACTGGCCTTCTCCCGTTGGCTTCTTATGAATACGTCGATGGGCTCCTCCTTTATGACCATGATGATGGGCTTCTCTTTTTATCCATCTCTTGGTTTTAGCCCTATCTTTTGTCTAGACCACCCTTTATGGGTTTTCGATCTAGCGGGCTGCCTTAATTTTTGCCTAAAATATCTTAGGGGTTTTTGCCTTATCTTTTGCCTAGATCGTTCTTTTGGGGTTTTCGATCTAGCAGGCTACCCTAGTTTTTACCTAAGAATATCCTAGCAGGCATTTATTCCTTTATTATTATTTTTTATGCTTCCCTTTTTTGGATGCATGCTTGATCTTTGATTAAAGGTCTTTGCGCATATTTATGATTTATCAATAAAGAGGCATTTCCATAATATTTGGTCAAGAGAAAGGAAATGAAAGGGAATTTTATTGATAAATGAGCAAAAGTTTATTTCTTTTATAGAAGGATTTCAAAAGTATTTAGAAGAATGGGTGGTCATGGTTGACTACACTGTATAGGCTTAAACAGTCATGTCCATGATATCTGCCCCCTGGTTCTCCTAATTGCTTCAGTTGAGATGCCTGAGCTCAGAGTGAAGACTATGCAGACTGCTTGCTTCTGGAAGAATGTTACTTTAGCCGCCTTTTTGGTTTTCGACTAAAGTAACCATTGCTCTTAGTTTCTTTTTTTATTTATTTATTTATTTTTACCTCTACTTTTTGTCTAGGACGTATCCTAGCGAGGGATATAGACCCTATCTTTTGCCCAGGGATGCCCTTTGTGGGTTTTCATTCCTGACGGGTCATGAGCAATGTCTTTAAGCATAATACTTCTTTACCGCATCAGAATTGATCGGGTATCGAAGTTCCTCTCCATCCATATTAGTGAGGATAAGTGCCCCTCCTGAGAAAGCTCGTTTGACCACAAAGGGTCCTTCGTAATTTGCTGCCCACTTTCCAATTTTATCCTTCTGGGCTGGAAGCAATTTCTTTATCACTAGATCCCCTTCTTGATAAGTATAAGGGTGGACCTTTTATCATAAGCCTTTTTTATCTTCTTTTGATAGGCTTGTCCATGACATATAGCATTTAGCCGCTTTTCATCGATAAGGTTTAATTGATCGTATCGACTTTGAACCCATTCAGCTTTTGTTACTTTTGCTTCCATTATAATTCGCAGGGAAGGTATTTCAACCTCTATTGGCAATACGGCCTCCATTCCATATACGAGGGAAAATGGAGTAGCTCCTGTTGAGGTTTGTACAAACGTTTGATAACCATGAAGAGCAAAAGGCAACATTTCATGTCAATCCCTATAGGTTTTAACCATCTTTTGAACAATCTTCTTGATGTTTTTATTGGCTGCTTCTACTGCGCCATTTATTTTGGGTCGGTAGGGAGAGGAATTATGGTGTTGAATTTTGAAATCTTGACATAATTCCTCCATCATCTTGTTATTCAAGTTGGTTCCATTATCAGTAATAAGACGATGTGGGATGCCATATCGACATATGATATTTTTCTTAACAAAGGTGACCACTACCTTTTTAGTCACATGTGCATAAGATGCAACTTCTACCCATTTAGTGAAGTAATCGATAGCCACCAAAATGAATCGATGGCCATTGGATGCCTTAGGCTCAATGGGTCCGATAACATCCATGCCCTACATAGCAAATGGCCAAGGGATAGCCATAACATTGAGAGGTACTGGTGGAACATGTACATTGTCCGCATGTACCTGACATTTGTGACATTTTCTAGCATACTGATGACAGTCCTTTTCCATTGTGGACCAAAAGTATCCTGCCCTGAGGATTTTCCTAGCCATGATATGCCCAGGTGCATGAGTCCCGAAGGTTCCTTCATGTATTTCTTTAATCAATTTTTGCGATTCTTCGAGATTGACGCATCTTAACAAAGTGGAATCAAAATTCTTTTTATAAAGGGTTTCTCCTATCAACATAAACCCTATAGCTGTTTTCCGAATGATCATTTTGTCATTGTCATTGATTCCCTCGGGGTATTCACCCTTTATCAAGTATCGCCTTATGTCATGATACTAAGGGTTTTCATCTTTTTCACTGTCCACCGTCATACAAAAGGCTTGTTTATCGTGCCTTTTGACTTGGATGATGGGCATCTCATGTTCTTGTCCTAATACGAACATGGATGATAATGTTTCCATTGCATCTGCAATCTGGTTATCTTCCCGAGGGATGTACTCAAAACTGATGTTTCCCATTTTTGAAGTCATATTACGGATGTGCTCCAGATAAGGGATTAACTTGGAATTTCTAGTTTCCCATTCACCTTTGAGTTGGTAAATAACAAGGGATGAGTCACCGAATACTTTGAGTTTAGTCACCCCATGATCCAGAGCTGCTTGAATACCTAGAGCACATGCTTCGTAATCTGCCATATTGTTTGTGCAATCAAAGTTTAATCTGGTTGTTACTGGGATATACTTCTTTTCAGGAGATATTAAAATAACTCCAATCCCATGTCCCAGTAAGTTTGAAGCTCCATCGAAAAACATGATCCACTCATCATTTTCAAGCTCTTCATGTTGGATGTGCATTATGTGCTCATCTGGAAAATCATCTTGGAGGGATTGATATTCGTCAATTGGCCCATGTGCCAAGTAGTCTGCTAAAGGACAGCCTTTGATAGCTTTCTGAGTGACATGAACAATGTCGAATTCTGAGAGGAGTACCTGCCACCTGGCTATCCTTCCGGTCAAGACGGGTTTTTCAAACAGGTATTTGATTGGGTCCATTTTAGAAATCAACCAAGTTGTGTGTCTGACCATATATTGTCGAAGGCGCTGAGTTGCCCACACCAATGCACAACATGTTTTTTCGAGTGGTGTATAACGGGTCTCATAATTTAGAAATTTTTTACTGAGGTAATATATGGCTTGTTCTTTTTTACCCGTATCATCTTGTTGACCGAGCACACATCCCATGGATTCGTCGAGTACTAAAAGGTAAAGAATCAAGGGCTTTCCTTCCACAGGTGGTAACAATACTGGTGGATTAGTTAGGCACGTTTTGATTTTTTCGAAAGCTTGTTGACATTCATCATTCCAAACTTTCGGTTGGTTTTTACGCAATAACTTGAATATGGGCGTACACTTGTCTGTTAATTGCGCGATGAACCGTGCAATGTAGTTTATTCGGCCCAAGAACCCTCTGACTTCTTTTTCTGTTCTTGGTGGGGGCATTTCTATGATTGCCTTTGTTTTATCAGGCTCTACCTCAATTCCTTTTTTACTAACAATAAACCCAAGGAGTTTCCCTGATCGTACTCCGAATGTGCATTTAGTCGGATTGAGCTTAATCTGGTATTTCCGAAGCCGATTAAATAACTTCTTTAAGTGTTGGAGGTGATCTATTTCGTTTTTGGACTTGGCGATCATATCATCCACATATACTTCGATTTCTTTGTGGATCATATCATGAAATAACGTAACCATAGCCCTTTGATAATTAGCCCCTGCATTCTTAAGTCCAAAAGGCATTACTCTATAACAGAATGTACCCCACGGCGTAATGAAGGAAGTTTTTTCTCTATCTTCAACAGCCAATTTAATTTGGTTATACCCTGCATATCCATCCATGAAAGAATAGAGAGTATTTTTAGAGGTATGATCTACTAGCATATTAATATGTGGTAAGGGAAAATCATCCTTTGGGCTTGCACGATTTAAGTCCCTGTAATCTACGCATACTCTGATTTTTCCATTTTTCTTTATAACCGTCACGATGTTTGCCAACCATTCAGGATATTTTGACACGATTAGAAAATTGGCATCCAACTGTTTTTCTATTTCTTCCTTAATTTTCAAGGACCATTCTGGCTTTACTGTTCTGAGCTGCTGCTTAACAGGCCGAAATCCCTCTTTTAGTGGCAATCTATGCTCCACTATACTTTCATCAATTCCAAGCATATCATAGTAGGACCATGCGAATACGTCCACATATTCTCTTAATAATTGTATCAGTCTTTTCCTGACATCATCATCAATTTGGGTACCAATATTTACTTCTTTCTTGTTATCTTCTTGTCCCAAATTGATGGCCTCAGTTTTCTCCTGATGGGGCTGTATTGATTGAGCTTCTTTTTCTAACAGTCTTTGCATGTCCGGGGAAATGGTCCCCTCCTCACTGTCTGACTCAATCCATTCGCCTTCGCCTTTCGGATCTTCCAGAGAATTTTCAATCACAGACATGACTGTATGGTTATGCTTAGTTTTAGATTTCTCTATTAAGTGTATAAGAGGGAAAAGAACGAAAGAGAATATGAATATTATGAAAAAAATGTCTCGTTGTATTGATAGAAGAAAATATTTACAAAGACCATTTTAATCAAAAATCTCGTGATCATGGGCGGGGATCACGAGAGATACATCAAAAGCTTTTCGATATATTTTTTTTATTATATATTTTTTTGTATTTATTTTTATTATTTTTTAGAGATGACAAAAAAATGATGAGCCCTAATTTGCTGATCTTCCTTAGCCCATCCTTCATTCGGGTTTGGAAAGAGGCTAATCATCTACTTTTGGAGTAGATGTGTCAAAGGTAATCCATCCTGCCTCTATCAGATTCTGGACCTTGTGCTTTAAGGCCACACAGTTTTCAACGGAGTGTCCCGGAGAGCCTAAATGGTAATCACAGCTTTCATTAGATTTATACCATTCCGGGTATGGTGGCTCCATTTTCTTGGGAGGGATGCGCACGAGGAGTTTGGCATCCAACAATTTCAAAAGCAGACTTCCATAGGAGGTTGGGATTGGAGTGAATTTCCTCTCTTGTCTGCGTGGCTTGGTTTGTTGTAAGGAAGAAGATGGAGTGGCAATATTGATTGCATTCACAGTTCCTTCCTTCTTTCTGAAGCTCTTTTTAACATTTGGAGTAGAGGAATTAGAGGAAGTATGTTGTGTGATTCTTCCGCTTTTTAGACCTTGCTCTACTCTTTCTCCTATAATTACCACATCCGCGAAGAGTGTTGACGTGTTCCCTATCATTTTGTCATAATAGGGACCAGTTAGAGAATTGATGAACATAGATGTAGTTTCCTTGTCAGACAGAGGAGGTTCTACTTGTGCTGCCAATTCCCTCCATCTTTGGGCATATGCCTTAAAGGATTCATCATTTTTCTTGCTTAGCAATTGTAGATCTGCTCTTTCAGGGGTCAGATCAATATTGTATTTATAGCGACGAAGAAAAGCATCTGCCAAATGTCTCCATGTTTGGACTTGCCCCCCTTGCAGTTGCATATACCAGTTTAGGGTTGATTCAGCTAAGCTCTCCTGAAAGCAATGGATCAGGAGTTTTTCATTGTCGGCATATGCAGCCATCTTACGGCAGTACATCGTAAGATGGCTTTTGGGGTAAGTTAGTCCCATGTATTTTGGGAAATCCGGAGTTTTGAATTTGTTAGGGAATTGGATGTTTTTAACGAGGCACATATCAACCGCCTCTTTTACATCAAAGTTATGCCCCTCCATGGCTCTCAGCCTCTCTTCAAGAGCAGTAATTTGTTGCTTTGATATTTCCGGAGCATGAATATGTACTGCTCTTGTATCAGATTGGTCATGCTCATCCTGAGGTTCCTCTTCTTCTTCTTGATGAGAGGCTTGTCCACTTTGAGGACCCTCTTTATGGAGATTCTGTTGGCGCATCATTTCTAACATCTGAGCCATTTGCTCTTTCAGCGTATTAAGCTCAGTGGTGAGCTTTCGGTTTTGCTCCTCTAGTTGTTCCATCTTTTTAGCTTTCTGAGCATGAGTGAGGACGGGCGGAAGACCAACCACTTTCTAAATGATTTTAACAATTTTTATTATAGCTTTTTATTTCAAATGATTAGTGTGAAATAGATATGCCTTAGACAATAGCTTTGGTATCTTCTCAAAATCCTATGTTTTAAGGGTACCATACCCGCCTTAATGTGCTAACTTCCTTTTTTCAAAGGTTGCCAACATACCTTAGTGCACTTATCTCTTCTAGGAAGGTGATAAATGCACTTGGGTCTCTTTTGCTATTGTCTAAGGATATCTAATAAATCCTAGAATGAATGTGTTTATGTATGAGAGACTTTATTATGATGATGTTTATGCATACTTTTCTTAGTGCATTTATTTTCTCTCTTGTTTTACCACTTATTGGATGATATGGTATGAATGATATGACTTTGCCAATAATCTTTTTATTGTAAAAGGCATTTTTATGGCTTTAATTTGTTTTTATATTTTTTATGACCCTTTATCTCTTCTGTCGGTCAACGTGGCTACTTAGCTTACAAAGAACCTAAAACCAGGCTAGCTTAACTGAAGACTATTCGAGATAAAGTGGTTTATCTTATCACTTTTATGATTTTTAGGGTTTTTCACTATTTTTGTTTGTTGTATGATTACCCTATGCTAATGCATCAATACAAATGCAGCAAACAAATGCACACACAATTCATTCATCCACGAGCAGAGCCACGCTTATTTAATCACGAGGTAGGGTTTTCCTGTAGAAACGTGCTTGGTTTAGGTGGTTCTAAACTGTTCTCACCAAGGCCAAAGGTCCCCAAGGTGCCCCCATTATAGGGACCTCTCAATCTCTCAGTCCTCGGGTCATGCACGGAACTCCGTGTCGACATCCTTAGACCAAAAGAAGAGAGTTATCACCTTGAGTTGGTGGTTTCTGACAACGATTGTAGCCCCGTGTGCCAACAAGCCGGTCGTATCTGCCACCCACTCCCTATAGGTATTCATTCTTGCCCCCAGGTATAGAGGGACTGTAGTGTGCAAGGGTTTTTGTGTGCAATTTATATTTCAGACAATTTGCAGAAAATAATCATACAACAGTTATTAAAGTCATACAATAAAACATACGGAAGAGGGTAAAGGCGTAATTTCAAATCTTCACTTAGTTTGAATTTTATCCGTCACTAAATGGGATCAACTCTCTAGCTTCCCTAGTGGAGTCGCCATCTGTCGCCGCCGTCCGTTCCGACGTCCAGGGACATCTCGAACGTTTATGCGAACGGTCGCGAAAAGATGGTTAAGACTCGCGTTTTATGTTAAAATTATGTTCATTGCTTTCGAGGTGCTCAACAACTGAACTATCCTCTAATAAAAGCAAGGTTTTCGAAAAGGGGTTCTTGTGGAGTCGCCACCAATGTTTTGACCGTAAACATTGGAAAAGGATAAAAAGGTGTTGATTTTAATAAAAACCAAACTTGGCCATTATAACCAGAGTTAGGTAAGGGAGTTAGTTACGTGTGGGGAAGGTGTTAGCACCCCACAACGCCCCTTTCGGGTTCCCTATGACGGATTAATTCATTTAAGTGAAGATTACGAGAAATTACGCGATTACCCTATTTTATTGCATAATATTAAAAATGGCTATCTACATGACTTTATTTCATATTGCTTACATAAAGCAATAAATAAAGCAGTAAAAGAGAAGAGAAGTGAAAAGAACCTCCGTAGCAAGCTTTGTATTGCAAATCTTTGATCGTAAGGATGCATTTTGGCAATCCCTCACTCTACAAAGACTCTCCTCTCCGAATACAAGATCGACTCGACTAAATTTTTACAGAAGAATCGAATGCTGGAATACAATTCCTTAACTGATTGTTACCTTATTAAGGCAATCAGAGAGTTCATTCGAAGTAGGGAGAGAAGACAAGTACTTGGAGTTGTCTAGGGTGTGAAAAAGTGGCAAATGAACCTCCTATTTATAGTTTTCGCAGCCTGGCAATTTGGGACGGCCGTCTAGGTTGGGACGACCATCTCAATTGAAATTTTACCCTTGGGACAACCATTTGAAGAGTGGGACGGCCTGTCTCACTTGGGACGGGCATCCCACTTGGCCAGGGTAGCTTGGGACGGTCGTCTCACATTTGGGACGGCTGTTTCAACTTGTTTTGGCCAGCTTTTGTGTTTTGGGACCCCCAGGAAGCTTTCCTTTCTTTATTTGGACGTCGGTTGATGCTGATAGACGCCCGTTTGAAGCTTTATCTTCATATAGGAAGTCTTCTTTGGCTTTTATTGAGATGCCAAGCGAGCTTTATCTTGTTATAGGAAGTCTCTTTAGCCTTTATTGAGAGGCCGGTCAAAATTAGGGGTCTACACCTATCAAAAATATTTATCATTCGGAGGATCAGCAAAGAAGCATCCGAAGGATGACCGGGCAAAAAGGGTTAACTCCTTCACCTATCCACTAACTTTGTGGGCACATTAGGCCAACAGTTAGTCAGGCAGGTAAAGGGGGGGCAGCTGAAGACCCCTAATTTTGCCCGACCTCTCAATAAAGGCTAAGAAGACTTTCTATCTGAAGATAAAGCTTCAGTGGACGTCTATCGACATCAATCGGCTTCCGTCTGAGGAAAGGAAAGTTTCCCGAGAGTCCCAGAACACAAAATATGGCCAAAACACTCAAGACAGCCGTCCCAGAAGTCGGGACATTTGTCCCAGTCAATCCAAACGGCCGTCCCTCATGCCAGACGACCGTCTCACCCATTTTTGCCACTTGGGACGGCCGTCCCAGATCCCAGACGGTCGTCCTGACCTCTGCAGACGACCATCCCTGTTTTCTGCACCCCAGACAGTCGTCCCGAGCTGCCAGGCTGAAAAAACTATAAATAGGAGCTCATTTGAGCATTTTTACACACTCCAGACACTTGTCTTCTCTCCCTCTTTCGAATGAACTCTCCGATTGCCTAATAAGGTAACAATCGGTTAAGGAAGATTCTTCCAGTATTCGATTCTTCTTAAAATTTTGGTAGAGTCAATCTTGTATTCGGGGAAGAGAGTCTTTGTAGTGCGGAGGATTGCCAAAAGGCATCCTCACAATTGAAGAATTGTAATGAAAAGCTTGCTAAGGAGGTTCTTTTCACTTCTCTTCTCTTTTATTGCTTTATTTACTGCTTTATGTATGCAATAGAAAATAGAATCATGTAAATAACCATTTCTTAATATTGTATAATAAAATAGGGTAATAGCGTAATTTCTCTTCATCTTCGCTTTATGAATTAATTCATCATAGGGAACCCGAAAGGGGCGTCGTGGGGGTGCTAACACCTTCCCCACGCGTAACTAACTCCCTTACCCAACTCTGGTTATAATGGCCAAGTTTGGTTTTTCTTAAAATCAACGCCTTTTTATCCTTTTCCAATGTTTATGGTCAAAACATTTGTGGCGACTCTATAAGAAACCTTTTTGCGAAAACCTTGCTTTTATTAGAGGATAGTTCAGTTGTTGAGCACCTTGGGAGCAATGAACACATTTTAAAATAAAACGCGAGTCTAAACCATCTTGTCGCCGCCGTCCGTTCCGACGTCCAGGGACGTCTCGAACATTTATGCGATCGGTCGCGAAAAGATGGTTTAGACTCGCGTTTTATATTAAAATTATGTTCATTGCTTCCGAGGTGCTCAACAACTGAACTATCCTCTAATAAAAGCAAGGTTTTCGAAAAAAGGTTCTTTTGGAGTCGCCAATGTTTTGACCATAAACATTGGAAAAGGATAAAAAGGCGTTGATTTTAATAAAAACCAAACTTGGCCATTATAACCAGAGTTAGGTAAGGGAGTTAGTTACGTGTGGGGAAGGTGTTAGCACCCCACAACGCCCCTTTCGGTTTCCCTATGACGGATTAATTCATTTATGTGAAGATTACGAGAAATTACGTGATTACCCTATTTTATTGCATAAGTTAAAAATGGCTATCTACATGACTTTATTTCATATTGCATACATAAAGCAATAAATAAAACAGTAAAAGAGAAGAGAATTGAACAGAACCTCCGTAGCAAGCTTGGTATTGCAAATCTTTAATCGTGAGGATGCGTTTTGGCAATCCTGCGTTCTACAAAGACTCTCCGTTCCGAATACAACACTGACTCTACTAAATTTTACAGAAGAATCGAATGCTGGAATATGATTCCTTAACTGATTGTTACCTTATCAAGGCAATCAGAGAGTTCATTCGAAGAAGGAAGAGAAAAAACAAGTATTGGGAGTTGTCTGGTGTGTGAAACAGTGGCAAATGAGCCTCCTATTTATAGTTTTTCGCAGCCTGACAATTTGGGACGCCCATCTGGGTTGGGACGACCGTCTGGGTTGGGACGGCCGTCCCACTTGAATTTTTTGGCCTTGGATCTACCCCTTGAAGTGTGGGACGGGCACTCTCACTTGGGACGGCCGTCCCACTTGGCCAGGGTAGCTTGGGACGGCCGTCTCTACTTTGGGACGGCTGTCTCAGCTTGTTTTGGCCAGCTTTTGTGTTCTGGGACCCCCGGGAAGCTTTCCTTTCTTTATTCGGACGTCGGTTGATGCCGATAGACGCCCGTTGAAGCTTTATCTTCATATAGGAAGTCTTCTTTGGCTTTTATTGAGATGCCAGGCGAGCTTTGTCTTGTTATAAGAAGTCTCCTCAGCCTTTATTGAGAGACCAGGCAAAATTAGGGGCTTACAGCTGCCCCCCCTTCACCTGCCTGGCTAATTTGTTGGCTTAATACGTCGACAAAATTAGTTGGTAGGGGAAGGAGTTAACCCTTTTGCTCGGTTATCCTTCAGACGCTTCTTTGCTTATCCTCCGGATGATAAATATTTTTGATAGGTACCAACCCCTATCTGGTTTGAGCCTTACTTTATAAGGCTCTGGTGAGTACTTACCCTCACCTGGTATGAGTCTGCATTTCACTAGACTCTTGTGGGTACTTACCCCCACTAGGTATGAACCTTGTTATTGCAAGGCTTTGGTGAGTAGCTACCCTCACCTGGTATGAGTTCGCATTTTGCTAAACTCCTATGGGTACTTACTTCCGAGGTGCTCAACACTTGAACTATCCTCTAATAGAAGCAAGGTATTTGCAACCCATTTTTGTAATGCTCAGGCGAGTATTTACTCCACCTAATGCATTCTGCTAAGTTTTGATGAGTACCTACCCTCATCCGGTATAAACCCTATTTTATAAGGTTCTGGTGGGTACCTACCCCCACCTGGTATGAATCTGCATTTTGCTAGATTCTAATGAGTACCTACCCTCATCCGGTATAAACCTTATTTTATAAGGCTCTGGTGAGTACCTACCCCCACTTGGTATGAATTTGCATTTTGCTAGATTCTAATGAGTACCTACCCTCATCCGGTATAAACCTTATTTTATAAGGCTCTGGTGAGTACCTACCCCCACCTGGTATGAATCTGCATTTTGCTAGATTCTGATGAGTACCTACCCTCATCTGGTATAAACCTTATTATATAAGGCTCTGGTGGGTACCTACCCCCACCTAGTACGAATCTGCATTTTTGCTAGATTCTGATGAGTACCTACCCTCATCCGGTATAAACCTTATTTTATAAGGCTCTGGTGGGTACCTACCCCCACCTGGTACGAATCTGCATTTTTGCTGAATTCTGATGAGTACCTACCCTCATTCGGTATAAACCTTATTTTATAAGGCTCTGGTGAGTACCTACCCTCACCTGGTATGAATCTGCACTTTTGCTAGATTCTGATGAGTACCTACCCTCATCCGGTATAAACCTTATTTTATAAGGCTTTGGTGAGTACCTACCCTCAGCTGGTACGAACCCTATTCTATAAGGCTCTTGTGGGTACTTACCCCCACCTGGTACGAACCCTATTCTATAAGGCTCTTGTGGGTACCTACCCCCACCTGGTGCGAACCCTATTCTATAAGGCTCTGATGAGTACCTACCCTCACCCGGTACGAACCCTATTCTATAAGGCTCTTGTGGGTACCTACCCCCACCTGGTATGAACCCTATTCTATAAGGCTCTTGTGGGTACCTATCCCCACCTGATACGAACCCTATTCTATAAGGCTCTGATGAGCCTCACCCGGTACGAACCCTATTCTATAAGGCTCTTATCGGTACCTACCCCCACCTGGTACGAACCCTATTCTATAACGCTCTGATGGGTACCTACCCCCACCTGGTATGAACCCTGTTCTGCAAGGTTCTGAACGAGCCCCGTTCTGCAAGGCTCTTAGGATGCACTTTTTCGGTATTCAGTCTTTTGATTGATGAGTACAAACCCTCATCCGGTTTTTGGAGATGTGTTGGCGGCTTATTGTCTATGATCATGCGCCTATTCCATGGGGAATGGTTGATTTTCTTTTTGACTTTTCTTTTTTAGTCATCCGGTTTTACCGGGGATTCCTGTTTTTGGCTTTTCTTTTTAGCCATCCGGTCTTGCCGGGGATTCCTCGCTTTTGGCCCCGGTCTTGCCGGGGATTTCTTGTTGGTTGCCTCTTATTTTAGGCAAGAATCTCCTGGGGATTTATGGTTTTTTGATTGTGCCTCTTGTTTTTAGGCAGATGCTTCAATAATGTTAACGTCTTTATACTTGTTGTTTTTCGCCTCTGAATAGGCTGATGTTCTTCTTGAGGATATTTGTTCTTGATAATACCTCTGAGTAGGCGGATGCTTTTTTGAAAGCTTTGTGTTTGTATTGCCTCTTGCATAGGTTGATTTCCCGTTTCTTGGGGATATCGGCTCTTTGCTTGCCTCTGAATAGGCATAGGCATTCTTGGGAATGAAGGTTTTTCCTTTCACTAGGGATATCCATATTGGTCGTTATAGGTGATTAACTCCCTGAGGATATGAATTAGTAGTTTTGCCTTTGTCGGTAGGCTCGCTGGGGATTTTTTCTTTTTGGTGATCCACTAGGGATTTGATCATTTTTTCGGAGATCTATTTTGAATTGCCCCCTAGTGTAGACCCCTAATTTTGCCCGGCCTCTCAATAAAAGCTAGGGAAACTTCACACGAAGATAAAGTTCGCCTGGCTTCTTAAATAAAAACCAAGGAGACCTCCTACAACAAACTCGGAGTTCAGACAGTCTCTCAATAAAGGCTAAAAAGACTTCCTACAACAAAGACAAGGCTCGCCTGCCATCTCTATAAAAGGCCAAGAAGACTTCCTATATGAAGATAAAGCTTCAACGGGCGTTTATCGGCATCAAACGACGTCCGAATACACAAAGGAAAGCTTCCCAGGGGTCCCAGAACACGAAAGCAGGCCAAAACAGGTCAAGACGGCCGTCCCAAGGTCGAGACGGCCGTCCCAACCTTCCCTGGCCAAGTGGGACGGCCGTCCCAAATGGGACTGCCAGTCCCGAATCCCCAGGTGGTCCCAGTCAGTGCAAAAGTGGCATTTGGGACGGCCATCCCAACCCAGACGGCCGTCCCACTCCAAACGCGCGTCCCAAGGGTGCAGGCAGCGAAAACTATAAATTGGAAGCTCATTTGGCACTATTCCACACACCAGACAACTCAGAAGACTTGTCTACTTATCTCCCTCTCTCGAATGATCTTTCCGATTGCCTTATATAGGTAACAATCAGTTAAGGAACTAGATTCCAACATTCGATTCTTCTAGAAAATTTTTAGTTGAGTCGAGTTTTGTCGTGAGGAGAGTTGTTTTAGAGCGAGGGACTGCCGAAACGCGTCCTTATTGTAACAGAGTTGATATATAAAGCTTGCTACGGAGGTTCTTCTCAAATCTCTTCTCCTTTACTGCTTTATTTATTGCTTTCTGTATGCAATAAGAAATAAAATCATGTAGATAGCCATTCTTAACATTATGCAATAAATTAAGGGTAATCGCGTAATTTCTTGTAATCTTAACTTAAATGAATTAATCCGTCATAGGGAACCCGAAAGGGGCGTTGTGGGGTGCTAATACCTTCCCCACACGTAACTAACTCCCTTACCCGACTCTGGTTATAATGGCCAAGTTTGGTTTTTATTAAAATCAATGTCTTTTTCTCCTTTTCCAATGTTTATGGTCAAAACATTGGTGGCGACTCCAGAAGAACCCTTTTCGAAAACCTTGCTTCTATTAGAGGATAGTTCAGCGTTGAGCGTCTCGGAAGCAATGAACATATTTTTAAAAAACGCGAGTCTCAACCATCTTTTCGCGACCGCTCGCATAAACGTTTGAGATGTCCCAGGATGTCGGAACGGACGGCGGCGACAGATGGCGACTCCACTGAGGAAGCTAGAGAGTTGATCCCATTTAGTGACGGATAAATTCAAACTAAGTAAAGATTTGAAATTACGCCTTTACCCTTTTCCGTATGTTTTATTGTATGGCTTTAATAATTGTTGTATGATTACTTCTACAAATTGTTTGAAATATAAATTGCACACAAAACCCTTGCACACAACAGTCCCTCTATACCCGGGGGCAAGAGTGAATACCTATAGGGAGTGGGTGGCAGATACGACCGGCTTGTTGGCACACGGGGCTACAACCGTTGTCGGAAACCACCAACTCAAGGTGATAACTCTCTTCTTTTGGTCTAAGGATGTCGCCACGGAGTTCCGTGCATGACCCGAGGACTGAGAGATTAAGAGGTCCCTATAATGGGGGCACCTTGGGGACCTTTGTCCTTGGTGAGAACAGTTAGAACCGCCTAAACCAAGCACGTTTCTGCAGGAAAACCCTACCTCGTGATTAAATAAGCGTGGCTCTGCTCGTGGATGTATGAATTGTGTGTGCATTCGTTTGCTGCATTTGTATTGATGCATTAGCATAGGGTAATCATACAACAAACAAAAAATGAAAAACCCTAAAAATCACAAAAAGTGATAAGATAAAAGACCAACTTTATCTCGGACAGTCTTCAGTTAAGCTAGCCTGGTTTCAGGTTCTTTGTAAGCTAAGTAGCCACGTTGGTCGACAGAAGAGATAAAGGGTCATAAAAAATATAAAAAAAAACATACAATTTAAAACCATAAAAATATCTTTTACTTTAAAAATATTCTTGGCAAAGTCGTATCATTCATACCACATCATCCAATAAGTGGCAAAATTAAGAGAGAAAATAAATGCACTAAGAAAGGTATGCATAAACATCATCATAATAAAATCTCTCATACATAAACACATTCATTCCAGGATACACCAATCATTTAAAAAAAACTATAATAAAAATCTTTAAATCATTTAGAAAGTGGCTGGTCTTCCGCCCGTCCTCACTCGTGCTCAGAAAGCCAAGAAGATGGAACATCTGGAGGAACAAAATCGAAAGCTCACTACTGAGCTTAATACGCTAAAAGAGAAAATGGCTCAAATGTTGGACATGATGCGCCAACAGAACCTCCAAAAAGAGGGTCCTCAAAGTGGACAAGCCTCTCACCAAGAAGAAGAAGAGGAACCCCAGGATGAACATGACCAATCTGATACAAGGGCAGTACATATTCATGCACCAGAAGTATCAAAGCAACAAATCACTGCTCTTGAAGAGAGGCTGAGAGCTATGGAGGGGCATAACTTTGATGTCAAAGAGGCGGCTGATATGTGCCTCGTTAAAAACATCCAATTCCCTAATAAATTCAAAACTCTGGACTTCCCAAAGTACGTGGGAACAACATGCCCCAAAAGCCATCTTACGATGTACTGCCGTAAGATGGCTGCATATGCTGATAATGAGAAACTCCTGATCCATTGCTTTCAGGAGAGCTTAGCTGAATCAACCCTAAACTGGTATATGCAACTGGAAGGAGGGCAAGTCCAAACATGGAGACAACTGGCAGATGCCTTCCTTCGTCGTTACAAGTACAACATCGATCTGACTCCGGATAGGTAAGATCTACAAGCTCTGAATAAAAGAAAAGATGAACCTTTCAAGGCATATGCTCAACGTTGGAGGGAATTAGCAGCCCAAGTAGAACCTCCTCTATCCGACAAAGAAACCATATCCATATTCATCAATTCGTTGACAGACCCCTATTATGATAAGATGATAGGGAACACATCAACCCTTTTCGCAGATGTGGTAACCGTCGGTGAAAGAATAGAGCAAGGACTGAAGAGCGGAAGGATTGCACAACCTTCCTCTTCTAACGCATCATTCAACAAGTTCTTTGGCCAGAAGAAGGAAGGAAGCGTAAATGTCATCAACCTTGCTACTCCTTCTCCTTCTTCGCCACCAGCTGGGCAGTCACGCAGACAACAGAAGAAATTCACCCCCATTCCAACCTCTTATGGGAGTCTGCTGCCAAAGCTGTTAGAGGCCAAACTCCTAACATGTATCCCTCTGAAGAAGAAAGATCCACCTTACCCCGGTTGGTACAAGCTTAACAAAAAATGTGATTACCACTCAGGCGCTCCTGGGCATTCCGTGGAAGATTGCATCAACTTAAAATATAGGGTTCAAGAATTATTGAATGCCGGGCAGATTACTTTCGATGCTCCCGACCCTTAGGTGGATGACAAGCCTCTATCACAACCAGAACAGTAAGCCTGGGTAGAGAAGACCAGCTGATTAGGGCTCCTCATTAAAAAGTATAAATAAACAAAAAGCTTCCGATGTATCTCTCATGATCCCCGCCCATGTTCACGAGATTTTTTTTGGTTAAAGTGGGCTTTGTAAATATTTTCTTTTCATCAATACAATGAGTCATTTTCATAATATTCATATGCTTCTCATTCTTTTCTCTCTCATTCCAAAATAATTGAATAAAATCTACACCCAAATATAGACCATATAAACAGTCATGTCTGTGATTGAAAACTCTCTGCGGGATCTAAAAGCCGAAGGCGAATGGATTGAGTCAGACAGTGAGGAGGGGACCATTTCCCCGGACATGCAAAGACTGTTGGAAAAATAAGCTCAATGGATATAGCCCAGGACAAGGGCTTGGAAAGGATGCTTAAGGAATAAGAGAGCCACCAGATTTTAAGGATAATTCTTAAAAGTGCGACCCTACAAAAGATCAAGCCGTACAAAGAAAAGAGAAGTCTCCCCTCCATACCTTAAAGACGATCTTCCGAAAAGGAGGGATATTAGCATCAAGGGTAGCATTAGTCATTAAATGTCCTTCTTCCGATTTTAAGGGACGTAAACCCAATGACTATTAGAGATCACTCCTCGGGGTGTGCCCGACCCCCGAGCATCTTTAGGCCACACATTTTCCCTGAAATTACGAAAGAATGCTATTCTTACTATCTGCTTCTTTTCTTGCTAAACATGTCCATACCCCATTAAATAACCATGTTTACGCAAACGTTTTGTCCCAAAATGCGTCAAAACAATTAAAGCGTCATAGACAAAATAAAGTCCGCTAGGTATCCCAAAAAAATGAAAAAGGGGAACCTAGACAAAAGTTAGGACATACCACAGCATCCTAGGCCGAAAACCCAAAAAGGCGGACTAGGAAAATTAATCAGTCAGTCATAAATAGGCGCCATAAAGTAATCAGTTGAAGACGCCACCTCATGAAAACAAAACGTTTGTTTGAACTAGCCTAAACACTGACCAACCTTGGCTAGCCATTCTTACAGAAACTATTATTTCATAAAAAGAATCTCACTAAAACACAAGCCTTTGTGATAAACCCCTTTCTTTCTATCCTCTTGACCCTTCACCACAAAACATTCAAGTAATTGACTGGGAAATGTGGAAACATAGTGATCAATAGAAGGATTGAAATCCCTAAGGAAAGGAAGAGGGGCATTAATATGACAATTGCTCTATATTCAAAATTATTACTCTTCGGTTATAGCAAAAATTCGAGACGGCAAATTGGTACATCTAATCATGTCGACAAAAACACATGATGATGGAAGTAAACTCAACAGAAGCTGAATGGGATCAAAGCCGATAGTTTTCTCGGGAGGGGCTCTTATCCTCGCCAATATGGATGGAAAAGAACTTCGACACCTAATCAATTCTGGCACGGTGAAGAAGTATTATGCTTGAAGACATTGCTCAAGACCCGTCAGGAATGAAAACCCGCAAAGGGCATCCCTGGGCAAAAGATAGGGTCTATATCCCTCGCTAGGATACGTCCTAGGCAAAAAGAAGAGGTAAAAAAAAAGTAAATAATGAAAAAAACTAACTAAGAGCAATGGTTACTTTAGTCGAAAACCGAAAAGGCGGCTAAAGTAACATTCTTCCAGAAGCAAGCAGTCTGCATAGTCTTCACTCTGAGTTCAGGCATCTCAACTGAAGCAACTAGGAGAACCAGGGGGCAGATATCATGGACATGACTGTTTAAGCCTATACAGTACAGCCAACCCTAACTACCCATTCTTCTAAATACCTTTTGAAATCCTTCTATAAAAGAAATAAAACTTTTGCTCATTTATCCATAAAATTCCTTTTCATTTCCTTTCTCTTGACCAAATATTATGGAAATGCCTCTTTATTGATAAATCGTAAATATGCGCAAAGACCTTTAATCAAAGATCAAGCATGCATCTAAAAAAAGGGAAGCATAAAAAATAATAATAAAGGAATGAATGCCTGCTAGGATATTCTTAGGTAAAAACTAGGGTAGCCTGCTAGATCGCAAACCCCAAAAAATGATGATCTAGGCAAAAGATAAGGCAAAAACCCCCTAAGATATTCTAGGCAAAAATTAAGGCAGCCCGCTAGATCGAAAACCCGTAAAGGGCGGTCTAGGCAGAAGATAGGGCTAAGACCAAAAGATGAATAAAAGAGGAGCCCATCATCATAAAAAGAGGAGTACATCATCATGGTCATAAAGGAGGAGCCCATCGGCACATTCATAAGAAGCCAACGGGAGAAGTCCAGTTACTTTCTAAATGCATCAAAAATAAATAAACAATAGATTGCATTTAGGACATTCACACACAAAGTAGTTGCATAATACGACTTTGTCAAAATCAAGAAAAATAATTTCTTCAAACAAGAATAATAAACATACATATAAGGAGGATAGTCTCCATGCTTATGATTGAAAATAGAAGGCGCCAAAATCCAGCCTCTAAATGAAAATCAAAATCGCGAAAGGCGAAATCAAAATCATTTTAGCAGAATAAAGAGCTTTAAGAAAACCATAGCCCCAACCATTCTCCTCAAACCCCAATAGAAGGAGGGTACATCAAAAAAGCCAATGGAAAGGCTTGATCATCCCCAAGAGTATCCTTGCCTACTCCAAAGGCAAAATAAAAAATTACTCCGTGACTCAACACCACCACATGAATCGTCAAAAAGAGTCAGTCGAAGCTTCAATCAACATCCTTCCATATAAAGAAAAGGAAGTTATCAACGTAGAAAAGCCAAAGGAAAGGCTTGATCATCCCCAAGAGGATCCTTGCCTACTCCAGAGGCAAAACAAAAAAGATCACCTCACGACTCAGCGGCATCACCACATGAGTCATCAAGCATTCTCATGCAAGAGTCTCCGCTTCATTCCCCAAAGGAGAATAAGAACCACACAAGAATTCATCAAAGAAAATACGGAGTCAAATCCTCCATATCCACCAGGGGGCAACGAAAAAGAAAGAAAAAGAAAAACCTTCATCCCCCAATAGAGGCCACAACGAAAAAGGCCAAATAAAAAATCTTCAAGTAGAGCATATCAAGAAACGTCTACAAAAAGAGGAAAACAAAAGATTTTTTCCATCTTCCAGCTCAAATAAGAGCTTCACAAAGCCAGGAGCCAGGACTCCATCATCAAATTTGGATCCCCAGGAAATAGACTCCTCGGTGAATCCCAAAAAAGAGAAAAGAAGAAAATGTCTTCATCCCGCTCAATAAAGAGCTTCACAAAAGTCGGAGCCAAGACTCCATCATAAAAAATCAAACCAAGGATTGGATCCTCAAGAAGCAAAGAAAAATTCCCCAAGGATCACCAAAAAGAAAAGAGAAAAAAGATATCTTTTCATCCAAAGAAAAAGCCAATGTGCATAAAAAGGCGCACATATATAAAAACCAAATCGCGAAAAAGATATACAAATCGCGAGAAAAAGATAAAAACCCATTCCCCAGCAGGAATAAGAGTATAGGCAAAGCCAGCTCAAACAACAACATCCAACAAGGAGTCAAAAACTCCATTCCTCCCTAGGGGGCAATTCAAAATAGATCTCCAGAAGACGATCAAATCCCTGGTGGATCACCAAAAAGAAAAAACCCCAGCAAGCCTACCAGCAAAGGCAAACTACAAATGCATATCCTCAGGGAGTTAATAACCTATAACGCCCAATATGGATATCCCCAGCGAAATGCAAAGCCTTCACTCCCAAGAAGAGCCTCTGCCTAAGGCAAGCAAAAAGCTGATATCCCCAAGAAATGGGAAATCAACCTATAAGAGGTAATACAAGTACAAAGCTTTCAAAAAGCATCCACCTACTCAGAGGTATTATCAAGAGCAAATATCCTCAAGTAGAACATCAGCCTATTCAGAGGCGAAAAACAACAAGTAAAAAGCCTTCACCACTATCGAAGCATCTGCCTAATCAAGAGGCACAATCAAAAATCAACAAATCCCTAGTGGATTCCTGCCTAAAAATAGGCAATCAACAAAGAATCCCCGGCCAAGACCGGATGGCTAAAAAGCCAAAAACAAAGAATCCCCGGTAAAACCGGATGGCTAAAAGAAAAAACCAAAACAATGAAATCCCCGGTAAAACCGGATGACTAAAACAAAAAAGTCAAAAAGAAAATCAATCACTCCCCATGGAATAGGCGCATGATCAAAGACAATAAGCCGCCAGCACATCTCAAAAAACCGGATGAGGGTTTGTACTCATCAAAAGATTGACTGCCAAAAAGAGAATCCTAAGAGCCCTGCAAAACGGGGCTCGTCAGAGAGTTTAGCAAACGCGAACTCAAACATAGTGGGGGAAAGTATCCACAAAAATCTAGCAAATACAGACTCGAACCGGGTGGGGGTTTGTACTCACAAGAGCCTTACAAAAGAAGGTTCGGATCAGATGAGGGTTCATTCTCATCAAACCAGATAGGGGTTGGTACCTATCAAAACTATTCATCATCCTGCAAATCAAAGGATTGGCTACCTCACCGAAGGAGCATCCTACAAACCGAAGGATCAGCTTCCTCACCAAAGGAGCATCCTGCACACCGAAGGATCGGCTACCTCTCCAAAGGAGCATCCTCCAAACCGAAGGATCGGCTACCTCACCAAAGGAGCATCCTGCACACCGAAGGATCGGCTACCTCACCAAAGGAGCATCCTGCACACCAAAGGATCGGCTACCTCACCAAAGGAGCACCCTGCACACCGACGGATTGGCTACCTCTCCAAAGGAGCATCCTACAAACAGAAGGATCGGCTACGTCACCGAAGGAGCATCCTGTAGACCGAAGGATCGGCTACCTCTCCAAAGGGGCATCCTGCAAATCAAAGGATTGGCTACCTCACCGAAGGAGCATCCTACAAACCGAAGGATCAACTTCCTCACCAAAGGAGCATCCTGCACACCGAAGGATCGACTACCTCACCGAAGGAGCATCCTGCAAATCAACGGATCGGCTACCTCTCCAAAGGAGCATCCTACAAACAGAAGGATCGGTTACCTCACCAAAGGAGCATCCTGCAGACCAAAGGATCGGCTACCTCTCCAAAGGAGCATCCTGCAGACCGAAGGATCGGCCACCTCATCGAAGGAGCATCCTGCAAACCGAAGGATCGGCCACCTCTCCGAAGGAGCATCCTAAGGCTTCACACTCGTCAGCTACGGGGTCAGCTACCACATCGAAGGAGCATCCCAAAACTACAAAATTCATACTCATCAACCACAGGATCAGCTACCGCATCGAAGGAGCATCCTGGAGGTTCACATTCATTATCCGAGGGGTCAGCTACCGCATCAAAGGAGCACCCTAAGGGAAAAATCTTCATTCACTAGCCGAAGGGTCAGCTACCGTATCAAAGGAGCATCCTGAAGCTTCACACATATCGACCGAAGGATCAGCCTCCCCAGCAAGGAAGCATCCTGAAGACAACAACATAAAATATTTATCATCCGAAGGATCAGCAAAGAGCAACATCCAAAGGATGACCGGGCAAAAGGGTTAACTCCTTCCCCTACTAACTAATTTTGTTGACATATCAAGCCAACAAATTAGCTAGGCAGGTGAAGGGGGGGCAGCTGTAGACCCCTAATTTTGCCCGGTCTCTCAATAAAAGCTAGGGAAACTTCACACGAAGATAAAGTTCGCCCGACTTCTTAAATAAAAACCAAGGAGACCTCCTACAACAAACTCAGAGTTCAGACAGTCTCTCAATAAAGGCTAAAAAGACTTCCTACAACAAAGACAAGGCTCGCCTGCCATCTCTATAAAAGGCCAAGAAGACTTCCTATATGAAGATAAAGCTTCAACGGGCGTTTATCGGCATCAAACGACGTCCGAATACACAAAGGAAAGCTTCCCGGGGGTCCCAGAACACGAAAGCAGGCCAAAACAGGTCGAGACGGCCGTCCCAACCTTCCCTGGCCAAGTGGGACGGCCGTCCCAAATGGGACTGCCAGTCCCGAATCCCCAGGTGGTCCTAGTCAGTGCAAAAGTGGCATTTGGAACGGCCATCCCAACCCAGACGGCCGTCCCACTCCAGACGCACGTCCCAAGGGTGCAGGCAGCGAAAACTATAAATTGGAAGCTCATTTGGCACTATTCCACACACCAGACAACTCAGAAGACTTGTCTACTTATCTCCCTCTATCGAATGATCTTTCTGATTGCCTTATATAGGTAACAATCAGTTAAGGAACTAGATTCCAACATTCGATTCTTCTAGAAAATTTTTAGTCGAGTCGAGTTTTGTCGTGAGGAGAGTTGTTGTAGAGCGAGGGACTGCAGAAACGCGTCCTTATTGTAACAGAGTTGATATATAAAGCTTGCTACGGAGGTTCTTCTCAAATCTCTTCTCCTTTACTTGCTTTATTTATTGCTTTCGTATGCAATAAGAAATAAAATCATGTAGATAGCCATTCTTAACATTATGCAATAAATTAAGGGTAATCGCGTAATTTCTTGTAATCTTAACTTAAATGAATTAATCCGTCATAGGGAACCCGAAAGGGGCGTTGTGGGGTGCTAATACCTTCCCCACACGTAACTAACTCCCTTACCCGACTCTGGTTATAATGGCCAAGTTTGGTTTTTATTAAAATCAATGCCTTTTTCTCCTTTTCCAATGTTAATGGTCAAAACATTGGTGGCGACTCCAGAAGAACCCTTTTCGAAAACCTTGCTTCTATTAGAGGATAGTTCAGCGTTGAGCGTCTCGGAAGCAATGAACATATTTTTAAAAAACGCGAGTCTCAACCATCTTTTCGCGACCGCTCGCATAAACGTTCGAGATGTCCCAGGACGTCGGAACGGACGGCGGCGACACCTAGGAAGGGATGGAGTTTTTGACTCCTTATTGGATGTTTTGTTTGAGCTGGCTTTGCCTATGCTCTTATTCCTGCTCGGGAATGGGTTTTTACCTTTTTCTCGCAATTTGTATCTCTTTTTTGCGATTTGGATTTTATATATGTGCGCCTTTTATGCACATTGGCTTTTTCTTTGGATGAAAAGATATTTATTTTTTTCTTTTCTTTTCTTTTTGGCGATCCCTGGGGAATTTTTCTTTACTTTTTGGGGATCCAATCGTTGATTTGTTTTAGTCTTGTGGAGTCTTGGCTCCCGACTTTTGTGAAGCTCTTTATTGAGCGGGATGAAGAGTTTTTCTTCTTTTTTAGATTCACCAAGGAGTTTGTCGGCTTCCTGGTGATCCAATTTTGATGATGGAGTCTTGGCTCCTGGCTTTGCCAAGCTCTTATTTGAAGATGGAAATTTTCTTTTTTCCTCTTTTTGTAGACTTTTCTGAAATGCTCTACTTGGAGATTTTTATTTGGCCTTTTTCGTGGCCTCTTATTGGGGAATGAAAAGTTTTTCTTTTCTTTCTTTTTGTTGGACCCCTAAGGATCTGGAGATCTTGACTCAATATCTTCTTTGATGAATTCTTGTGTAGTCCTTGTTCTCCTTTTTCTCCTTTGGGAAAGTGGTGGAGATTCTGGATGAGTGTGCTTGATGACTCATATGGTGATGTCACTGAGTTGTGAGGTAATCTTTTTGTTTTGCCTCTAGAGTAGGCAAGGATCCTCTTGGGGATGATCGAACCTTTCCGTTGGCTTTTCTGTTTTGATGGCTTCCTTCTTTTTCGGATGGAAGGTTAGAGTTGGTTTTCCTGAAGCTCTTTATTCTGCTACAATGGTTTTGATTTCGCCTTTTGCGATTTTGATTTTCATATGGAGACTAGATTTTGGCGCCTCCTGTTTTTAATCACAAGTATGGAGACTAGCCTCCTTATATGCTTGTTTAATATTCTTATTTTAAGAAAATTATTTTTTCTTGATTTTGACAAAGTCGTTTTGTGCAACTACTTTGTGTGTGGATGTTCTAGATGCAATCTATTTGTTTATTTATTTTTGATGCATTTAGAAAGTAACTGGACCTCTCCCGTTCGCTTCTTATGAATACGCCGATGGGCTCCTCTTTTATGACCATGATAATGGGCTCCTCTTTTATGACCATGATAATGGGCTCCTCTTTTATTCATCTCTTAGTTTTGGCCCTATCTTTTGCCTAGACCGCCCTTTATGGGTTTTCGATCTAGCGGGCTGCCTTAATTTTTGCCTAGAATATCTTAGGGGGCTTTTGCCTTATCTTTTGCCTAGACCGTTCTTTTGGGGTTTCCGATCTAGCAGGCTACCCTAGTTTTTACCTAAGAATATCCTAGCAGGCATTTATTCTTTTATTATTTTTATGCTTCGTCTTTTTAGATGCATGCTTGATCTTTGATTAAAAGTCTTTGCGCATATTTATGATTTATCAATAAAGAGGCATTTCCATAATATTTGGTCAAGAGAAAGGAAATGAAAAGGAATTTTATTGATAAATGAGCAAAAGTTTATTTCTTTTACAGAAGGATTTCAAAAGGTATTTAGAAGAATGGGTGGTCAGGGTTGGCTGTATTGTTTAGGCTTATACAGTCATATCTATGATATCTGCCCCCTAGTTCTCCTAATTGCTTCAGTTGAGATGCCTGAGCTCAGAGTGAAGACTATGCAGACTGCTTGCTTCTGGAAGAATGTTCTTTTAGTCGCCTTTTCGATTTTCGACTAAAGTAACCATTGCTCTTAGTTTCTTTTTTTTTTTATTTTTTTTTACCTCTACTTTTTGCCTAGGACGTATCCTAGCGAGGGATATGGACCCTATCTTTTTCCCAGGGATGCCCTTTGCGGGTTTTCATTCCTGACGGGTCATGAGCAATGTCTTCAAGAATAATACTTCTTCACCGCATCAGAATTGATCGGGTGTCGAAGTTCCTCTCCATCCATATTAGTGAGGATAAGTGCCCCTCTTGAGAAAGCTCGTTTGACCACAAAGGGTCCTTCGTAATTTGCTACCCATTTTCCAATTTTATCCTTCTGGGCTAGAAGCAGTTTCTTTACTACTAGATCCCCTTGTTGATAAGTATGAGGATTGACCTTTTTATCATAAGCCTTTTTTATCTTCTTTTGATAGGCTTGTCCATGACATATAGCGTTCAGCCGCTTTTCATCGATAAGGTTTAATTGATCGTATCGACTTTAAACCCATTCGGCTTCTGTTAATTTTGCTTCCATTATAATTCGCAGGGAAGGTATCTCAACCTCTATTGGAAATACAGCCTCCATTACATATACGAGGGAAAATGGAGTAGCTACTGTTGAGGTTCGTACAGACGTTCGATAACCATGAAGAGCAAAAGGCAACATTTCATGTCAATCCCTATAGGTTTTAACCATCTTTTGAACAATCTTCTTGATGTTTTTATTAGCTGCTTCTACTGCGCCATTCATTTTTGGTCGATAGGGAGAGGAATTATGGTGTTGAATTTTGAAATCTTGACATAATTCCTCCATCATCTTATTATTCAAGTTGGTTCCATTATCAGTAATAAGACGATGTGGGATGCCATATCGACATATGATATTTTTCTTAACGAAGGTGACCACTACCTTTTTAGTCACATGTGCATAAGATGCAGCTTCTACCCACTTGGTGAAGTAGTCGATAGCCACCAGAATGAATCGATGGCCATTGGATGCCTTAGGCTCAATAGGTCCGATAACATCCATGCCCTACATAGCAAATGGCCAAGGGATAGCCATAACATTGAGAGGCACCGGTGGAACATGTACATTGTCCGCATGTACCTGACACTTGTGACATTTTCTAGCATACTGATGATAGTCTTTTTCCATTGTGGACCAAAAGTATCTTGCCCTGAGGATTTTCCTAGCCATGATATGCCCTGGTGCATGAGTCCCGAAGGTTCCTTCATGTATTTCTTTAATCAATTTCTGCGATTCTTCAAGATTGACGCATCTTAACAAAGTGGAATCAAAATTCTTTTTATAAAGGATTTCTCCTATCAACATAAACCCTATGGCCCTTTTCCGAATGATCCTTTTGTCATTGTCACTGATTCCCTCGGGGTATTCGTCCTTTGTAAAGTATCGCCTTATGTCATGATACCAAGGGGCTTTGTCTTTTTCACTGTCCATCGTCATACAAAAGGCTTGTTTATTGTGCCTTTTGACTTGGATGATGGGCATCTCATGTTCTTGTCCTAATGTGAACATGGATGATAATGTTGCCAGTGCATCTGCAATCTGGTTGTCTTCCCGAGGGATGTATTCAAAACTGATGTTTTCCATTTTTGCAGTCATATTATGGATGTGCTCCAGATAAGGGATTAATTTGGAATTTCTAGTTTCCCATTCACCCTTGAGCTGGTAAATAACAAGGGATGAGTCACCGAATACTTTGAGTCTAGTCACCCCATGATCCAGAGCTGCTTGAATACCTAGAGCACAGGCTTCGTATTCTGCCATATTGTATGTGCAATCAAAGTTTAATCTGGCTGTTACTGGAATATACTTCTTTTCGGGAGATATTAAAATAGCTCTGATCCCATGTCCCAATAGGTTTGAAGCTCCATCGAAAAACATGATCCACATGTTATTTTCAAGTTCTTCATGTTGGATGTGCATTATGTGCTCATCTGGAAAATCATCTTGGATGGATTGATATTCGTCAGTTGGCCCATGTGCCAAGTATTCTGCTAAAGGACTACGTTTGATAGCTTTCTGAGTGACATGAACAATGTCGAATTCTGAGAGGAGTACCTGCCACCTGGCTATCCTTTCGGTCAAGACGGGTTTTTCAAGCAGGTATTTGATTGGGTCCATTTTAGAAATCAACCAAGTTGTATGCCTGACCATATATTGTCGAAGGCGCTGAGTTGCCTACACCAATGCACAACATGTTTTTTCGAGTGGTGTATAATGGGTCTCATAGTTTAGAAATTTCTTACTGAGGTAATATATGGCTTGTTCTTTCTTACCCGTATCATCTTGTTGACCGAGCACACATCCCATGGACTCGTCGAGTACTGAAAGGTAAAGAATCAAGGGCTTTCCTTCCACAGGTGGTACCAATACTGGGGGATTGGTTAGGCACGTTTTGATTTTTTCGAAAGCTTGTTGACATTCATCATTCCAAACTTTCGGTTGGTTTTTACGCAATAACTTGAATATGGGTGTACATTTGTCTGTTAATTGCGCGATGAACCGTGCAATGTAGTTTATTCGGCCCAAGAACCCCCTGACTTCTTTTTCTGTTCTTGGTGGGTGCATTTCTACGATTGCCTTTGTTTTATCAGGGTCTACCTCAATTCCTTTTTTACTAACAATAAACCCAAGGAGTTTTCCTGATCGTACTCCGAATGTACATTTAGCCGGATTAAGCTTGATCTGGTATTTCTGAAGACGATTGAATAACTTCTTTAAGTATTGGAGGTGATCTATTTCGTTTTTGGACTTGGCGATCATATCATCCACATATACTTCGATTTCTTTGTGGATCATATCATGAAATAATGTCACCATGGCCCTTTGATAAGTAGCCCCTGCATTCTTAAGTCCAAAAGGCATTACTCTATAACAGAATGTACCGCACGACGTAATGAAGGAAGTTTTTTCTCTATCTTCAACAACCAATTAATTTGGTTATACCCTGCATATCCATCCATGAAAGAATAGAGAGTATTTGTAGCGGTATGATCTACCAGCATATCAATATGTGGTAAGGGAAAATCATCTTTTGGACTTGCACAATTTAAGTCCCTGTAATCTACGCATACTCTGATTTTTCCATTTTTCTTTATAACTGGCACGATGTTTGCCAACCATTCAGGGTATTTTGACACGATTAGAAAATTGGCATCCAACTGTTTTTCTACTTCTTCCTTAATTTTCAAGGACCATTCTGGATTTACTCTTTTGAGCTTTTGCTTAACAGGCCGAAATCCCTCTTTTAGTGGTAATCTATGCTCCACTATTCTTTCATCAATTCCAGGCATATCATGGTAGGACCCAATGAATACATCCACATATTCTCTTAGTAACTGTATCAGCCTTTCCCTGACATCATTATTAATTTGGGTACCAATATTTACTTCTTTCTTATTATCTTCTTGTCCCAAATTGATGGCCTCAGTTTTCTCCTGATGGGGCTGTATTGATTGAGATTCTTTTTCCAGTAGTCTTTGCATGTCCGGGGAAATGGTCCCCTCCTCACTGTCTGACTCAATCCATTCGCCTTCAGCTTTCGGATCTTCTAGAGAATTTTCAATCACGAGACATGACTTGTATGGTTATGCTTTGTTTTAGATTTCTTTATTAAGTGTGTGAGAGAGAAAAGAATGAAAGAGAATATGAATATTATGGAAAATGCCTTGTTGTATTGACAAAAGAAAATATTTACAAAGCCCACTTTAGCCAAAAATCTCGTGATCATGGGCGGAGATCACGAGAGATACATTAGAAGCTTTTTGATATATTTTTATATTATATATTTTTTTGTATTTATTTTTTATTATTATTTTTTTTAGAGATGACAAAAAATGATGAAACCTAATTTGTTGATCTTCCTTAGCCCATCCTTCATTCGGGTTTGGAAAGAGGCTGATCATCTACTTTTGGAGTGGATGCGTCAAAGGTAATCCATCCTGCCTCTATCAGATTCTGGACCTTGTGCTTTAAGGCCACACAGTTTTCGACGGAGTGTCCCAGAGAGCCTGAATGGTAATCAAAACTTTCATTAGATTTATACCATTCCGGGTATGGTGGCTCCATTTTCTTGGGAGGGATGCGCACAAGGAGTTTAGCATCCAACAATTTTAACAGCAGACTTCCATAGGAGGTAGGTATTGGAGTGAATTTCCTTTTCGATCTGCGTGACTTGGTCTGCTGTGAGGAAGAAGAAGGAGTGGCAATGTTGATTGCATTCACAGTTCCTTCCTTCTTCTTTCCGAAGCTCTTCTTAATGTTTGGAGTAGAGGAATTGGAGGAAGTATGTTGTGTAATTCTTCCGCTTTTCAGACCTTGCTCTACTCTTTCTCCTATAATTACCACATCCGCAAAAAGTGTTGATATGTTCCCTATCATTTTGTCATAATAGGGAACAGTTAGAGAATTGATGAACATGGATGTGGTTTCTTTGTCAGACAGAGGAGGTTCTACTTGTGCTGCCAATTCCCTCCATCTTTGGGCATATGCATTGAAGGATTCATCGTTTTTCTTGCTTAGCAATTGTATATCTGCTCTTTCAGGGGTCAGATCAATATTGTATTTATAGCGACGAAGAAAAGCATCTGCCAGATGTCTCCATGTTTGGACTTGCCCTCCTTGCAGTTGCATATACCAGTTTAGGGTTGATTCAGCTAAGCTCTCCTGAAAGCAATGGATCAGGAGTTTTTCATTGTCAGCATATGCAGCCATCTTACGGCAGTACATCGTAAGATGGCTTTTGGGGCAAGTTAGTCCCATATGTTTTGAGAAGTCTGGAGTTTTGAATTTGTTAGGGAATTGGATGTTTTTAACGAGGCACATATCAGCTGCCTCTTTTACATCAAAGTTATGCCCCTCCATGGCTCTCAGCCTCTCTTCAAGAGTAGTAATTTGTTGCTTTGATACTTCCGAAGCATGAATATGTACTGCTCTTGTATCAGATTGGTCATGCTCATCCTGAGGTTCCTCTTCTTCTTCTTGGTGAGAGGCTTGTCCACTTTGAGGACCCTCTTTATGGAGGTTCTGTTGGCGCATCATTTCTAACATCTGAGCCATTTGCTCTTTCAGCGTATTGAGCTCAGTGGTGAGCTTTCGGTTTTGCTCCTCTAGTTGTTCCATCTTTTTAGCTTTCTGAGCACGAGTGAGGACGGGTGGAAGACCAGCCACTTTCTAAATGATTTTAACGATTTTTATTATAGCTTTTTATTTCAAATGATTAGTGTGAAATAGATATGCCCTAGACAATAGCTTTGGTACCTTCTCAAAAGCCTATGTTTTAAGGATACCATACCCACCTTAATGTGTTAACTTCCTTTTTTCAAAGGTTGCCAACATACCTTAGCGCACTTATCTCTTCTAGGAAGGTGATAAACGCACTTGGGTCTCTTTCGCTATTGTCTAAGGATATGTAATAAATCCTAGAATGAATGTGTTTATGTATGATAGATTTATTATGATGATGTTTATGCATACTTTTCTTAGTGCATTTATTTTCTCTCTTAGTTTTACCACTTATTGGATGATGTGGTATGAATGATACGACTTTGTCGAAAATCTTTTTATTGTAAAAGATATTTTTATGGCTTTAATTTGTTTTTATATATTTTTATGACCCTTTATCTCTTCTGTCGGTCAACGTGGCTACTTAGCTTACAAAGAACCTGAAACCAGGCTAGCTTAACTGAAGATTGTCCGAGATAAAGTTGGCTTATCTTATCACTTTTATGATTTTTAGGGTTTTTCACTATTTTGTCTGTTGTATGATTACCCTATGCTAATGCATCAATACAAATGCAGCAAACGAATGCACACACAATTCATTCATCCATGAGTAGAGCCACGCTTATTTAATCACGAGGTAGGGTTTTCCTGCAGAAATGTGCTTGGTTTAGGTGGTTCTAAACTGTTCTCACCAAGGCCAAAGGTCCCCAAGGTGCCCCCATTATAGGGACCTCTCAATCTCTCAGTCCTCGGGTCATGCACGAAACTCCGTGTCGACATCCTTAGACCAAAAGAAGAGAGTTATCACCTTGAGTTGGTGGTTTCCGACAACAGTTGTAGCCCCGTGTGCCAACAAGCCGGTCGTATCTGCCACCCACTCCCTATAGGTATTCACTCTTGCCCCCGGGTATAGAGGGACTATTGTGTGCAAGGGTTTTTGTGTGCAATTTATATTTCAAACAATTTGCAGAAAATAATCATACAACATTTATTAAAGCCATACAATAAAACATACGGAAGAGGGTAAAGGCGTAATTTCAAATCTTTACTTAGTTTGAATTTTATCCGTCACTAAATGGGATCAACTCTCTATATCCCCAGTGGAGTCGCCATCTGTCACCGCCGTCCGTTCCGACGTCCAGGGACGTCTCGAACGTTTATGCGATTGGTCGCGAAAAGATGGTTTAGACTCGCGTTTTATGTTAAAATTATGTTCATTGCTTCCGAGGTGCTCAACAACTGAACTATCCTCTAATAAAAGCAAGGTTTTCGAAAAAAGGTTCTTTTGGAGTCGCCACCAATGTTTTGACCATAAACATTGGAAAAGGATAAAAAGGAGTTGATTTTAATAAAAACCAAACTTGGCCATTATAACCAGAGTGAGGTAAGGGAGTTAGTTACGTGTGGGGAAGGTGTTAGCACCCCACAACGCCCCTTTCGGGTTCCCTATGACGGATTAATTCATTTAAGTGAAGATTACGAGAAATTACATGATTACCCTATTTTATTGCATAAGTTAAAAATGGCTATCTACATGACTTTATTTCATATTGCATACATAAAGCAATAAATAAAACAGTAAAAGAGAAGAGAATTGAACAGAACCTCCGTAGCAAGCTTTGTATTGCGAATCATTAATCGTGAGGATGCGTTTTGGCAATCCTTCGTTCTACAAAGTCTCTCCTTTCCGAATACAACACTGACTCTACTAAATTTTATAGAAGAATCGAATGCTGGAATATGATTCCTTAACTGATTGTTACCTTATCAAGGCAATCAGAGAGTTCATTCGAAGAAGGAAGAGAAAAGACAAGTACTAGGAGTTGTCTGGTGTGTGAAACAGTGGCAAATAAGCCTCCTATTTATAGTTTTTCGCAGCCTGACAATTTGGGACGCCCATCTGGGTTAGGACGGCCGTCTGGGTTGGGACGGCCATCCCACTTGAATTTTTTGGCCTTGGATCTACCCCTTGAAGTGTGGGATGGGCAGTCTCACTTGGGACGACCGTCCCACTTGGCCAGGGTAGCTTGGGACGGCCGTCTCAACTTTGGGACGGCTGTCTCAACTTGTTTTGGCTAGCTTTTGTGTTCTGGGACCCCCGGGAAGCTTTCCTTTCTTTATTCGGACGTCGGTTGATGCCGATAGACGCCCGTTGAAGCTTTATCTTCATATAGGAAGTCTTCTTTGGCTTTTATTGAGATGCCAGGCGAGCTTTGTCTTGTTATAAGAAGTCTCCTCAGCCTTTATTGAGAGACCGGGCAAAATTAGGGGCTTACACATCTTTTCGCGATCGCTCGCATAAACATTCGAGATGTCTCTAGGCGTCGGAACAGACAGCGGCGACAAGGATAATAAGCCTCAACCGTTGGTCATCTGAGTAAATAAGGAAGAGGGGGCAAGGATGTCGTTACATTTGTTCACGCCTCGAATCAAATAAAGTTGTACCGTGGAGATACCAAACACATTGCCCATTAACAAGGATATCTCCAACATAGCCGGCATTGTGGGGCAGGATTAGAAGTAGAAGAATCTACTCCCCCGAGGAGCTACAAGACAATGCTCCCAAGAATAAAGGAAAAATAATAAGATTGAAGAAAAACATAATCGAAAGAGGAAATGTAAGAGACTTTGGATTCACGACGCTGAGGCAATTCTTTCAACACTCCGCCAAAGAGACAAACTCACGGTAGACGACAAGCTGGTCAGGGTTCGAGCTAAAGACGACATTCAGATCAGCAAGTCATTTGCCCTACCTTGAATGGATGCGGCTGAAGAGGACCTTTGAAATATCTTTTGCCAATATGAGAAGACTTCCCCAACAATATGATGGTGACCCACATGATGAGGAAATATAGATGCCGCCAAAACCAAGGGCTCATTAGAAACTTTCAAGGAATAAGGGAGCCACTAGATTTTAAAGACAATCCTTTAAAGCATTACCCTACAAAGGATCAAGCTGCACGGAGAAAAGGAAAGTCTCTCCTCCACACCTTGAATCAGATTTTCCCAAATAAAGGGGTTCAAGCGTTAAAAGTGACTTTAGTCATTAGGTGTTCTCCTTTTGATTCTTAGGGTTTGTAAATCCAATGACTATTAGAGATTACTCCTCGGGGCTAGCCCAACCCTCGAGCATTGTAGGGCACATATTTCCCTATTAATTACAAAGAATGTCATTCTTAATATCTGCTTCTCTTCTTGATATTCATATATAAACCTCATTAATAACCATGTTTAAGCAAACATTTTCAAAATGCGTCAAAGTAATCAAATTGCGCCATTGACCAAAATAAAAGTCAAATTTATCATCACTGATTGACTAGAAACACAAAATAAGGTTCCACCTCATCATAATAAAGACGTGTTTCGCCAATGTTGTGCAAAGAGAAAAGAAAATCAAAATAAGCTCATAGAAGCCAAAGGCCAAAAAGAGGGGCAAGATACCCGGTAGGAAACAAACCGAAGGGGGCTACGCAAAAGTTAGGGTGAACCCGCTAGGAAACCCGAATAACTATAAAGGGTAGCCTAGGCAAAAATTAGGGTCACAAAATAAAGTCCGCGAGGTTTCCCAAAGCAAGAAAAAAGAAACCTAGACAAAAGTTAGGACAAAACAAAACACAACATCCTAGACTGAAAACCCAAAAGGCAGACTAGGGAAGTCAATCAGTCATAGCAAGCGCCATAGAATAAGACGCCACTCCATAAACAAAATGTTTTTTAAATTAGACTAAACACTCTAACCAACCTTGGCTAGCCGTGCTTACAAAAACCATTTTTGTCAAAATAAAACAATTCTAAAACACAAACTTTTGAATTAAATATCCTCTTCCTTCTTTTTTCTTGACCCTTACCACTACGGCATTCTAGTAATTAGTAGGGCAATGTGGAGATAGTAATCAATAGGAGGATTGACATCTCCAAGGAAAGGGAGGGGCGCACTGACATGGCAAGTCGCTCTACAATCAACACAGTCATTCTTCGGTCATGGAAAAATCGAGACGAAAAAATCGGTACATCCTATCAAGTCGACAAAAGCACATAACGTCAGAAGCTTATCAGAAGTAAAAGCATATTTGATTAATCCTTTTTGAAATATTAATTGAAGTAGCATTGTAGGATGCATATCGCGAACATTGCATGCATATGATAAGGTCCTATCTCTAAAAAAAGAAGAGAAACAAAAAATGAAAATAAAAAGAATAATGCCTGCTAGGAGATTCTTAGGCAAAAGTTATGGTAGCCTACTAGATCGAAAACCCGCAAAGGGTGGTCTAGGCAAAAGTTAGGGCATTCATAAAAAGGGAAAAAGCCCGCTAAGATATCCTAGGAAAAATTAAGGCAGCTCGCTAGACCAAAAACCCCAAAATGGCGGTCTAGGAAAAAGATAGGGCTAAAAAAAAAAAGGAATAAAAGAGAGGGGCCCTTCATCATAATTATGAAAGTCTAGCAGGAGAATTCCAGTCACTTTTCCAGATGCATCAATAAAAAAGGATAGATTGCATTTAGGGCATCCACACACAAGTAGTCGCAAAAAATGACTTAAATGAAAGAAATAAAAATCACTTCAGATAAATAACAAAAAATGAAAAGCATTTATGCATATAAGGAGACTAGCTCCATGTTTGTGATTGAAAACAGGATCACCGAGACTAAGTCTCCAAATAATGCCCTCAAGAAGACGGAGCAAGTCGTCAATCAAGCGACTCAGCAGAGTAAGAGCTTCCGAAAATCAAGAGCTCTAGCTACCATCCTTCTACCCAGAAAAGAAGGCACGAAGAAAGTAATAAGTCTCCAAACATTGCTCTTCCTCAAGAAGAAGAGCGGGTTGTCTTCATCAAATAAGCTCAGAAGAAATAAGAAGCTTCCAGAAGCCAAAGCTCCAATCATCATTTTTCTACCCAATAAAAGAGAGCACAATCATCAACCATGAAAGAAAGAAAAAGCCGACGGAAAGGCTTAGTCATCCCCAAAAGGATCCTTTCCTACTCGTAAGGCAAAATAAATATTACCCCATGTCGTCGCCGTCTGTTCCGACGTCTAGGGACATCTCGAACGTTTATGTGAGCGATCACGAAAAGATGATTTAGACTCACGTTTTATTTAAAATGTGTTCATTGCTTCCGAGGTGCTCAACAAATGAACTATCCTCTAATAAAAGCAAGGTTTTCGCAAAAGGGTTCTTATGGAGTCGCCACCAATGTTTTGACCATAAACATTGGAAAAGGATAAAAAGGCGTTGATTTTAATAAAAACCAAACTTGGCCATTATAACCAGAGTTAGGTAAGGGAGTTAGTTACGTGTGGGGAAGGTGTTAGCATCCCCACGATGCCCCTTTCGGGTTCCCTATGGCGAATTAATTCATTAAGTAAAGATTACGAGAAATTACGCTATTACCCTATTTTATTTATACAATACTTTAAAAATGACTATCTACATGATTTTATTTTCTATTGCATACAGAAAGCAATAAATAAAGCAATAAAGGAGAAGAGAAGTGAGAAGAACCTCGGTAGCAAGCTTTGTATTGCAAATCTTTAATTGTGATGATGCGTTTTGGCAATCCCCCGCTCTACAAAGACTCTCCTCCCCAATTACAGGACAAGCTCTACTATAATTCTAAGAAGAATCAAATGTTGGAAGAATATTCCTTAACCGATTGTTACCTTTTTAGGCAATCGGAGAGTTCATTCGAAAGAGGGAGAGAAGACAAGTGTTTGGAGTGTGAAAAATGCTCAAATGAGCTTTGTATTTATAGTTTTCGCAGCCTGGCAGCTCGGGACGGCCGTCTGGGGTGCAGAAAACAGGGATGGGCGTCTTGGGAGGCCGGGACGGCTGTCCCAAGCAACAAAACTGGCTGAGACGGCCGTCTGGCATGTGGGATGGCCGTCTGGGCTGGCTGGGACGGCCATCCCAACTTCTGGGACGACCATCTCGACTGCTTTGGCCAGATTTTGTGTTTTGGGACTCCCGGGAAGCTTTCCTTTCTTTATTCGGAAGTCGATTGATGCCAATAGACGTCCACCGAAACTTTATCTTCATAGGAAGTCTTCTTAGCCTTTATTGAGAGGTCGGGCAAAATTAGGGGTCTACAGCTGGCCCCCTTTCACTTGCCTGACTAATTGTTGGCCTAATGTGCCCACAAAGTTAGTTGGTAGGTGAAGGAGTTAACCTTTTTTGTCCGGTCATCCTTCGAATGCTCTTTTGCTGAAGTTTGCTGATCCTCCGGATGATAAATATTTTTGATAGGTACCAACCCCTATCTGGTTTGAGCCTTCTTTTTTAAGGCTCTAGTGAGTACTTACCCTCACCAGGTATGAGTCTTCATTTTACTAGACTCTTGCGGGTACCTACCCCCCAGGTATGATTCTACTTTTCGCTAGATTCTAATGAGTACCTACCCTCATCTGGTACGAACCTTGTTCTGCAAGGCTCTGGTGAGTACCTACCCTCACCTGGTACGAGTCCGCATTTTGCTAAACCCTTGTGGAAACCTACCACCACCTGGTACGAACCCCATTCTGCAAGGTTCTTGTGGGTACTTACTGTCGCCGCCGTCCGTTCCGACGTCCCGGGGACGTCTCGAACGTTTATGCGAGCGGTTGCGAAAAGATGGTTGAGACTCGCGTTTTTTGTTAAAACTGTGTTCATTGCTTCCGAGGTGCTCAACACTGAACTATCCTCTAATAGAAGCAAGGTTTTCGAAAAGGGGTTCTTTTGGAGTCGCCACCAATGTTTTGACCAGAAACATTGGAAAAGGAAAAAAGGCGTTGATTTTATTAAAAACCAACTTGGCCATTATAACCAGAGTTGGGTAAGGGAGTTAGTTACGTGTGGGGATGGTATTAGCACCCCACAACGCCCCTTTCGGGTTCCCTATGACGGATTTATTCATTAAGTGAAGATTATGAGAAATTACGCATTTACCCTATTTTATTCGTACAATTATTTAGATATGGTTATCTACATGATTTATCTACATTGCATACGTAAAACAATAAATAAAGCAAGAAAGAAGAAGAGAATTGAGAAAAACCTCCGTAGCAAGCTTTATATTATGATTCTTGTACAAAGAGGACGCGTTTCGCAGTCCTTCGCTCTACAATTGTTCTCTCCTCTCGATTACAGACTCGACTCGACTAAATTTTCTAGAAGAATCGAATGCCGGAATACAAATTCCTTAACTGATTGTTACCTTTGAAAGGCAATCAGAAAGATCATTCGAGAAAGGGAGAGAAGAAGACAAGTCTCTGAGTTGTCTGGTGTGTGGAGAATGACAAATGAACCTCCTATTTATAGTTTTTTTGCTGCCTGGAACTTTGGGACGGCCGTCTGGGTTGGGACGGCCGTCCCAAACGTGTTTTCTGCGTTGTGCCAATCTGGGACGGCCAGTCTGGGTTGGGACGGCCGTCCCAAATGCAATTTTGTTCACGTTGGGACCCCCTGGGGTTTGGGACGGCCGTCCCACATTCGGGACGCGCGTCCCAACCGCTTAATTTCAGCTGGGACGGCCGTCCCAACCCCGGGATGGTGGTCTCGACCTGTTTTGTCCAGCCTTTGTATTTTGGGACCCCGGAAGCTTTCCTTGCCGTTTTCTGACGTGGATTGGTGCCGATATATGTCCGTTGAAGCTTTATCTTCGTGTAGGAAGTCTTCTTTGGCCTTCATTTGACATGTTGGGCGTGCTTTATCTATGTATAGGAAATCTCCTTTGTGTGGATGAGTGAACTCCGTCTTATTATGAGAGGTCTTCTTTAGTCTTTATCGTGCATATGAGCGAACTCCATGTTGTTGCGGGAGGTTTCCTCGGTTTTGGGAAGCCTGATGAACTCCATCTTCTGGCGAAGTTCCTCTAGCTTTTATTTTGAGAGGTCGGCAAAATTAGGGGTCTACAGCTGCCCCCTTCACCTCGCCTAACTAATTCGTTGGTTTTAATATGCCGACAAAATTAGTTGGTAGGGGAAGGAGTTAACCCTTTTGCCTGGCTATCCTTCTGATGTCGCTCCTTGTTGATCCTCCGGATGATAAATATTTTGATAGGTACTAACCCCTATCCGGTTTGAGCCTTCTTTTTCTAAGGCTTTGGTGAGTACTTACCCTCACCTGGTATAAGTCCGTATTTTTACTAGACTTTTGTGGGTACCTACCCCCACTAGGTATGAACCTTGTTCTCGCAATGGTTTTAGTGAGTACCTACCCTCACCTGGTATGAGTTTACGTTTTGCTTAAACTCTTATGGGTATTTACTTCCGAGGTGTTCAACACCGAACTATCCTCTAATAGAAGCAAGGTCTTTGCACCCGCTTTTTGCAATGCTCCCGTGAGTATTTTTACTCCACCCGATGCATTTTTGCTAGGTTTTTTGATAAGCCTCGTTCGCAAGGCTTAGGTGAGTACGCACCCCACCCGGTGTGAATGATAAGCCTCATTCCGCAAGGCTTAGGTGAGTACACACCCCCACCCGGTGTGAATGATAAGCCTTTTTCGCAAGGCTTAGGTGAGTACACACCCCCACCCGTGTGAATGATAAGCCTTTTTCACAAGGCTTAGGTGAGTACACACCCCCACCCGGTGTGAATGATAAGCCTTTTTCACAAGGCTTAGGTGAGTACACACCCCCACCCGTGTGAATGATAAGCCTTTTTCACAAGGCTTAGGTGAGTACACACCCCCACCCGGTGTGAATGATAAGCCTTTTTCGCAAGGCTTAGGTGAGTACACACCCCCACCCGGTGTGAATGATAAGCCTTTTTCGCAAGACTTAGGTGAGTACACACCCCCACCCGGTGTGAATGATAAGCCTTTTTCACAAGGCTTAGGTGAGTACACACCCCCACCCGGTGTGAATGATAAGCCTTTTTCACAAGGCTTAGGTGAGTACACACCCCCACCCGATGTGAATGATAAGCCTTTTTCACAAGGCTTAGGTGAGTACACACCCCCACCCGGTGTGAATGATAAGCCTTTTTCACAAGGCTTATAGGATGAACTTTTTTGTAGTCAATCCTATGATCATCTGTTTTTTGGAGATGAGTTGACGGCTTATTGTTTTTGGTCATGCGTCTCTGGGGAGTAATTGATTTTTCTTTTTGACTTTTCTGTTTTAGTCATCTGGTTTTACCAGGGATTTCTGTATTTTGGCTTTTCTCGTTTTAGCCATCCGGCTTTTGCCGGGGATTCTTTGATTTTGGCTTTTCTGTTTAGCCATGGGGATTTCATTGTTTTGGCTTTTTCTTTTAGCCATCCGGTCTTGACCGGGGATTCTTTGTTGGTTGCCTCTTGTTTAGGCAGGAATCCTTTGGGGATTTTGATTTCTATTAGTTGCGCCTCTTGATTAGGCGGAAATCCACTTGGTGAGATTTTTGTTTGGTTGCGCCTCTTGATCAGGCGGAAATCCTCTGGGGATTTGAGCTTTTTGTTGATTGTGCCTTTTGTTTAGGCAAGAACCCACTTGGGGATGTGATTTCTATTTGGTTGTGCCTCTTGATTTAGGCATATGCTTCAATAGTGGTGAAGACTTAGGTTTTGGATTGCCTCCTGTATAGGTTGATTTCCCGTTTCTTGGGGATATTGGCTTTCTGCTTGCCTGTTGGAAGTGAAGACTTTGCTTTTCACCGGGGATATTTGTATTTGGGAATTTATACGCGATTCCCTGAGGATATAAACTTGTAGTTTTGCCTTCGTTTGGTAGGCTCGCTGGGGATTTTGAGTTCTCTTATTGATTATGCCTCTTGATTAGGCGAAGATCCACTTGGGGATTTTGTTGTTGATGATCCACTGGGGGATTGATTTCATTCCGGAGATCTATTTTGAATTGCCCTCCGAGGGAGAAATGGAGTTTTCGACTCCTTATGGGTTGTTGTTGTTTGAGCTGGCTTTGCCCATGCTCTTATTTTGCTGGGGAATGGGTTTCTACCCTTTTCTTGCAATTTCTCTTTTTTTGCGATTTAGCTTTTGCATATGTGCGCCTTTTTATGCACATTGGCTTTTTCTCTGGATGAAAAGATATTTTTTTTTCTTTTCTTTTTGGTGATCCCTGGGGAATTTTTCTCTTGGGGATCTAATCCTTGATTAGTTTTGAGCTTCTGACTTTGTGAGGCTTCTTATCTGAGCTGGAAGATGGAAAAATTTTGTTTTCCTTTTTGAAGATTCACCAAGGAGTTTATCAGCTTCCTGGGGATCCAATTTTGATGATGGAGTCCTGGCTCCTAGCTTTGTGAAGCTCTTATTTGAGCCGGAAGATGGGAATTTTTGTTTTCCTCTTTTTGTCTTTTTGTAGACTTTTCTTGATATACTTTTCTTGGAGATTTTTTATTTGGCCTTTTTCTGTGGTGGCCTCTATCAGGGGATGAAAAGTTTTTCTTTCTTTTCCTTTGGTTGCCCCCTAGTGATGTGGAGGATTTGATTCCATATTTTCTTTGATGGACTCTTATGTAGTCCTTATTCTCCTTATTCTCCTTATTCTGCTTTGGGGAAGTGATGGAGACTCTTGCATGAGTGTGCTTGATGACTCATGAGGCGATGAAGCTGAGTCGTTAAGTAGTCTTTTTGTTTTGCCTTTGGAGTAGGCAAGGATCCTCTTGGGGATGGTCAAGCCTTTCCATTTGGCTTTTTTCATTTTGATGGTGTCCTTCTTTCTTGGATGGAAGGATGCTGATTGCAGCTTTGAATGACTATGTTTGATGACTCATGTGGTGGTGCTGAGTCAGGGAGTATTTTTCTGCCTTTGAATAGGCAAGGATCCTCTTGAGGATGATCAAGCCTTTTCCATTGGCTTTTCTGTTTTGATGTACCTTCTTTTGTTGGTATAGAAGGTTGATGGTTGGAGCTTTTTTCTTTGAAGCTCCTTATTTTGTTGAAGTTGTTTTGAGTTCACTTGTTGTGATTTTGATTTTTATTTAGATCATGTGTGCCTTTTATTTTGTACACATGGGCTTTTAAAATGCTAAGTGTAAAACATAAATATTTATTACTGTTTTTTTGTTGGATACATTTTAAGCATATTCGAAATACTAGAAAGCTATAAAAATAAATCCTAATCGTCTGCCTCTGGGCTGGAATGGGCAGATGGTGCTGGCGAAGGAAAGCGGCGGAGTAGGCGGCGCTGAATCTCGCCCGAGTCTGGACCAGGCTCTCTATCCGCGGTCCGTCCCGTCTTGCCCGACAGTCAGCTGGCTAAACCGTTGGCGTATAAACTGGAACTCTCCTTCCATATAGGCGTGCTCCTCGTCTAAGCGTCTGTACAAGCCGGAGAAGTCCGGATCGCGTGATTGCCGCCGGGATTCTCGAAGTAGTGGGGATGTCTTGCGGCGTACCGAAGTCGCGCATATCCCATGAAATCGAGATGATAGGGTTTAAGATGAACCCTGTCCCTTCTCTGCTGAGGATATTCATGTGTGTCAGCACTCCTCCGTTGATGGGCTCTGGTTGAAGTTCGACTGGGAGATCTTCTCCGTCTGTGCATCCCCAATATTCAGCTAGAGGGGTAAGGAAGGGAGCCACCATGATCGCTCCCGCTGGTCCCCGAGTACCGCATTCCTTTACAGCCTTCAGGAATGCGTATCCCGGATTGCATCGGTGTCCCTGATGCATGCAGTAGACTATAAAAAGATCAGCCAGCGTGACCTTTCCCTGGCTTTCCTTCCTACTGTGGATGGTCCCAGTGAGCAATTTGTGGCAAATGCGAAGAGGGGGATTGAAGGCTGCACCCTTCAGATTAGATGGGAGATTGATAGCTCCAGGAATCTCCTTCCACATACCGGTGGTGGTGAGAACGGTAGGTTTCTCCGGATATGCGGACCGATATTCCGGTGTTCTTGTATCGGCTCGTTGGCAGTAATCCCATGATGACGTTGAAGTCATCCAGGGCAGTGGTCCCGGTAGGCTCCATCCATCCAGAGAGGAGACAACTTGTGTTGGTGGCACTCCAGGAATTGTAGATGGCATTTCCATCATGTTGACAGAGGCGAGAAACTCCATCGTAGTGGTGCGATGGATCCGAGTGGGCGGCTCGCTGAGTAGGAAGTCCCATCCTATGTTGTGGATGAACTTCCTAACGTCTTGCTCCCAGCCGAATGTAGCAAGGATCCCAAAATCTAACCGCAAGCATAGGGTACCAGTGCAAATTGTTGGATATTTGCCAATCGTTGTTGATGCGCTTCGCCATCATCATGCTAGTGACAGGAGTTCTCCTAGCAGCAGTCCGGGTGCGTTTTCTTCTGGACGAGGCTTCTCCGTGTTCCATTGTGAGCTCTACTCTCTTAGAAATGCTAAAAATGTATGGAGGAGGAGGAAGAGCAAGATAGGAGGCTTGGAATGAGGTGCCAAAGCTCAATTCCCGCACCTCTCATATATAGCCGCGCAAGGGAGTTTGGGACGGCCGTCTGGGTTGGGACGGCCGTCTCAAATGGCAAAATTGGTCATGGCTCAGCCCCCACCTGAGACGCACGTCTCAAACAAGAAATGGCACTTGGGACGGGCACTTGGGACGGCCGTCCCAAGCTTCTTATGCTGGTTTTTCAAGTTTTCGATGGGAAAGAAGATGGGACTCCATTCATTGATGTTTTAATGCATGTAATGTTTTATGAAATGCATCCTATGATCTATTTCAGCTTAATATTTCGAAAGTTTTAACCGATGCGCTTTGACTTCGGGTGCGTTCTTGGTGTTGTACCTTAACGTCATCTTGTTTCTTGGATAACAAGCTTAGCTGTATTGATTTGCCGTCTTGGAATTTTCTTTGCTATGGCCGAAGAGCAATCTTCTGTTTGTAGGGCAACTGCCATATCAATGCCTTTCTTCCTTTCCTTAGGGATTTCAACCTTCCTATTGATCACTATGTTACCACATTCCCCTTTATTACTTGAATGCTTTATAGTGAAATGGTCAAGAGAAGAGAAAGAAAAGGATTTGTATCAAAGGCTTGTGTTTTAGAGGGATATTTTTGTATGAAAGGTCTTTGTAAGAATGGCTAGCCCAGGTTGGTCGGTGTTTAGGCTAGTTTAGACAAAACGTTTTGCTCTTATAACGAGGCGTCGTTGCTTATTGTTATATAGCGCTTTTTTGCGATTGATTAACTTCCCTAGGCCGCCCTTTCGGGTTTTCAGTCTAGGATGCTGTGCTTATGTCCTAACTTTTGTCTAGGTTTCCCTCTTTTGTATTTATTTTTAAGGAATACCTAGCGGACTTTTTATAACCCTAACTTTTGCCCAGGTTACCTTTTATTATTGTTCGGGTCTCCTGCCGGGTTTACCCTAACTTTTGCGCAGCCCCCTTTGTGGGTTTCCTGCCGGGTATTTTGCCCTTTTATTTTCTTGTCTCGGTCTTTGACCTTGACGGGCCTTCCTTTTTTGTATGCATATATTTTTTTGCACAACATTGTCGAAACTTGATTTTATCAAGATAAATTTTAGTTGTGTTTCTAATTAATCAATCCTTTTTGACTTTACTTTGCGGCGCTTTAATTATTCAGACGCATTTGGAACAAAACGCTTTATCTAAACCTTGTTTATTAAAATGGGGTATAGATACATTTAGTAAGAAAAGAAGCAGATAGTAAGAATAGCATTCTTTTGTAATTTCAGGGAAATGTGTGCCCTAAAGATGCTCTGGGACTGGCACACCCCGAGGAGTGATCTCTAATAGTCACTAGGTTTACATCCTTTAGAATCGAAGAAGGACACCTAATGACTAACGCTACCCTTTGCGCTAATACCCCTCCTTTTCTGAATATCATCTTCGAGGGGTAAGACTTCCCTATTTTCCGTATGGCTTGATCTTTTGTAGGGTCGTACCCTAATCCATACTTTAGCGGGTTGTCCTTGAAATCCGGTGGCTCTCTTATGCCTTGAGCGTTCTTTCCGAGCCCCCGTCCCGGGCAATATCCATATCTTTTCATCATATGGGCCACCTTCATATTACTAGGGAGTCTTTCTATATTGGCAATTTCGAGTGCTTGAAAAGATGTTTCAAGAGCCTCTTCACCGCATCCACATATGGTTGGACAGACGGTTTGCTTATTAGAAAGTCTTCTTCGACTTGAACCGTGACGAGTTTATCGTTTGTCACAAACTTGACTTTCTCGGTGGAGCGTTGAAGGTATTGCCTTAGCGCTATGAATCCAAGGTCTACCAAGGAGACAACTGTATGCTGGCGTGATATCCATCACGTGGAAGTCTATGTTGAAAATAGTAGGTCCAATTTGGATAGGTAGACTAATCTCTCCTACTACTTCACGTCTTGACCCGTCAAAGGCTCGAACAACTGTATTACTCGGGCGCATGTGGGCTCCTTGCACTGTTATTTTGTCGAGTGTACTTTTAGGCATAACATTTAGGGATGACCCATTATCCACAAGTACTTTGGAAATGAGATATTCTTTGCATTTGACAGAGATATGCAAAGGCTTATTATGATTTGACCCTTCCAAAGGGAATTCTTCGTTGGTGAAGGTAAGATGATTATTAGCTGTAATATTACTAATAATTCCTTCGAACTTGTCTTGGGATATTGCATGCGGAACGAATGATTCATTCAAAACCTTTAACAGTGCGTTTCGATGCGGTTCCGAACTCATGATGAGTGATAACAAAGTTATCTTTGCTGGAGTACGATTGAGTTGATCTATGATGGAGTACTCGCTTTGTCTTATGTACTGGAGTAACTCATCTGTCTCCTCCTTGGATTCGTTTTCCTTATCGGCTTTATTTTTTGCCTTTTCTTTAGGAGTATTATCTTGTAATTCCTTGGGGGAATATATTCTTCCACTTCGAGTCATGCCCCCAATACCGGCTATGTTGGAGATATCTTGATTAACTGGCGATTCTTGTGAGTATCTCCAAGGTACAGCTTTATTTGATGAATAAGGGAAAGGACGCGGCATGAATAAACGTAAAGGCGTTATTGCTTCTTCCCTTTTATTGATTGGAATGATTAACGGAGCTTGTTTGTTATCATCTTCGGTTTTATTGACCATCGTAGAGATTTTGATGACGAAAGGCTTCTTTTCCATTTTTCTGATTTATGGAAAGCACATCAGTTAATCCTTTCTTTTTATTATCTTTGTTATTAACATGAGGAGGGATATATGAATGCATGTAACTTATGAATGCAATAGACAATTTAAGGAAAAGAAATCTTTTTATTAGAAAGTGTAAATCCTTCTATACAATGCTTTGAAGTAAGTGTTGACAAAAGCGAAAAAGCTTGAAGAATCCTATAGGTAAATTAGGCTTTCTTTGTAATTCGTCTTCAGCTGTTATCACGTGATTTCTGAGCGTCTTGATTTGCTCAAATGCCGCCCGGCTCATGTCTTCATTATATCGACGAGCCTCTTTTATCTTCTCTTCTTGATGAATGATCAAGGCATGCTGCTGATCAGACCTTTCTATTACTTGGTTTCTCTCACGGAGTAGTTGACCATACTGAGCTAATCCATCTCTTTCTTTTTCATGTAGCTCTTCTAGGTTTACTCTGTATTTTTCAGCGGTTTCCCACCACTTTTGTGCTTCTGACCGCGTATTTGCTAGGTCATCCTGTATTAACTTGATCGTTTTTGCCTGTTTCGTCAGTGCACTCTCAAGATGTGCTATTTCATCGCTCATGTCCCGGAATAGACTATCTTGCTCAAGCCTCGGTATCTTCAATGCTTGTTTAGTCTCTTCCTGATAATCAGCACAATCATCTTTAAGACGCTCTATTTCGTGGTCCTTCTTTTTGCATTGCCTTTTTAGGCCATCTATTATAAGGGCTGATTCTTGCTCTTTTTCTTCAAAAACCCTCAGCTGGGCTTCCATGACTTCAAACCTCTTGTTCAAGGCATTGACCTGCAGTTGTAGCTCCTCACTGGCTAATGTTGTGGTGAATGAAGCAGATGGCTGGGGTATCCCTCTATTTTTCCTCCATTCCTCGTACTCATGGGATGTAGATACCTGAGCCTTTCCGAGTTCTTTATCCCCCATGTAGACCGGTCTTTCCCATGCTTTCCGAATAGCGGATACTTCTTCAAAGCTATGGGAATAGTGGCATAGACTCAGCCCTCTAAGCTCTTCTTGGGTTGGCGCAGCTCGAGTTCTCATAAGTTGTCTCATAGCCATTTTAGGAGAGTAGGCTATACAACCTCTCGAGACCTAAAAGTGGTATGCTCAGGTAATCTCCGCATCGTACCGTAATATAACCGGCTCGAACCAAGGGCAAACCCAAGATACATGCTCTATGTTCCAGCTTTTCTAACTCGGTTTTCCACTCTAAAGCTTGACGATGTTGAAGAGGGATTTTTGAGAAACTTCTTAAAGGGTCGGAAATACACCCATGTGGCTTGAGGCGTAAAAGTGAGTAACACCCCATACATATAGCAATGAAGTACAACATCTCGAGTGTTTTTCCTTGTTTCGTCGGCAAAATTCTACGTAAAGGTGGTATCAGCAAGGATTGCGGGTATAGGACTTTTTGAATATACATCCCAGTGCAAAGAATGCGTCCATGGCAAGCATGATCCACAATATTCGCATGAAATGGGAATAATATGATCCCGAACATTGCCAATGCTAGAGTTTTGTTGAATGTAGACCAATCTTTCTTTTCAACTAAAGAGGTCGGTGGTCTTCTATCACAGTATATTTTCCAACCTCTGACATTCCCTTTCCCCTGAAGGGCGATTGATGAGAAGGCAGCTTGTATGATAGTAGCAACCTTGCTCACGGTCGTATATTCTCCCGAGCGACATAAACCCCAACCGACCGAGGCCATCTAACCATGAGTTCATATTCTTCTAAGGTTGGTACTAGGTCAAACTGCGAAAACTCAAAGCAAGTGTAGATCGGGACTCCGTAAGTGGACCAAGGCTCTAACAAAGATCGGATCGATGCCGATCTTTAGGAGGTCAAGAATTCTTCCATAAGATTTCTCAAAACTAGCACAGACCTCCGGCGGCATATACGTACACAACTGCCTTAACTTCTCCACACGGTACAGAAGGATCTCCACTTTCTTTAATTGTCTACTACCGGATCCCTCCATTATCTAGCAAAAGTGAAAATGCATGATATGATGATGGGTTTTTGTAAATGCATGTATGCAAGTGTTTATTTTTCTAAATATTATCATGTTTTAGTCCTAATATGATGCATGATAATACTGGGTTTTTCTTGTAAGGAAAGCTTATCTATATGAATGCTTATGGATTTCAATGAAGAGAGTCCTATTTTCTTCTCTTTTTATTTTTATGAAGAAAAGGTGATATGAATTATAAGACTTTTGCTAATAATTTTGATTTTGTAACAAAGGTATTTTTATGACTTTAATTTGTTTTTGTATATTTTTTTTATGACCCTTTATCTCTTCTGTCGGTCAACGTGGCTACTTAGCTTACAAAGAACCTGAAACCAGGCTAGCTTAACTGAAGACTGTCCGAGATAAAAGTCTTTTATCTTTTCGCTTTTTGTGATTCTTAGGGTTTTTCATTTTTTTTTGTTTGTTGTATGATTACCTTATGCTAATGCATCAATACAAATGCAGCAAACGTATGCACACACAATTCATACATCCACGAGCAGAGCCACGCTTATTTAATCACGAGGTGAGATTTTCCTGCAGAAACGTGCTTGGTTTAGGTGGTTCTAACTGTTCTCACCAAGGCCAAAGGTCCCCAAGGTGCCCCCATTATAGGGACCTCTCAACTCTCAATCCTCGGGTCATGCACGGAACTCCGTGTCGACACCCTTAGACCAAAAGAAGAGAGTTATCACCTTGAGTTGGTGGTTTTCTGACAACAGTAGTAGCCCCGTGTGCCAACTAACCGATCGTATCCGCCACCCACTCCCTATAGGTATTCACTCTTGCCCCCGGTATAGAGGGACCGTTGTGTGCAAGGGTTTTTGTGTGCAATTTATATTTCAAACAATTGCGTAAATAATCATACAACAGCTTATTTAAAGCCATACAATAAAAACATACGGAAGGGTAAAAGCGTAATTTCAAATCTTTGCTTAGTTTGAATTTATCCGTCACTAAATGGGATCAACTCTCGGACTTCCCCAGTGGAGTCGCCATCTGTCGCCGTCGTTCGTTCCGACGTCCCGGGGACGTCTCGAACGTTTATGCGAGCGGTTGCGAAAAGATGGTTGAGACTCGCGTTTTTTGTTAAAACTGTGTTCATTGCTTCCGAGGTGCTCAACACTGAACTATCCTCTAATAGAAGCAAGGTTTTCGAAAAGGGGTTCTTTTGGAGTCGCCACCAATGTTTTGACCAGAAACATTGGAAAAGGAAAAAATGCGTTGATTTTATTAAAAACCAACTTGGCCATTATAACCAGAGTTGGGTAAGGGAGTTAGTTACGTGTGGGGAAGGTATTAGCACCCCACAACGCCCCTTTCGGGTTCCCTATGACAGATTTATTCATTAAGTGAAGATTATGAGAAATTACGCATTTACCCTATTTTATTCGTACAATTATTTAGATATGGTTATCTACATGATTTATCTACATTGCATACAGAAAATAATAAATAAAGCAGTAAAGAAGAAGAGAATTGAGAAAAACCTCCGTAGCAAGCTTTATATTATGATTCTTGTACAAAGAGGACGCGTTTCGGCAGTCCTTCGCTCTACAATTGTTCTCTCCTCTCGATTACAGACTCGACTCGACTAAATTTTCTAAAAGAATCAAATGCCGGAATACAAATTCCTTAACTGATTGTTACCTTTTAAAGGAAATCAGAAAGATCATTCGAGAAAGGGAGAGAAGAAGACAAGTCTCTGAGTTGTCTGGTGTGTGGAGAATGACAAATGAACCTCCTATTTATAGTTTTTTTGCTGCCTGGAACTTTGGGACGGCCGTCTGGGTTGGGACGGCCGTCCCAAATGTGTTTTCTGCGTTGTGCCAATCTGGGACGGCCAGTCTGGGTTGGGACGGCCGTCCCACATTCGGGACGCGCGTCCCAACTGCTTAATTTCAGTAAGGACGGCCGTCCCAACCCTGGGATGGTGGTCTCGACCTGTTTTGTCCAGCCTTTGTATTTTGGGACCCCGGGAAGCTTTCCTTGCCGTTTTCGGACGTGGATTGGTGCCGATATATGTCCGTTGAAGCTTTATCTTCGTGTAGGAAGTCTTTTTTGGCCTTCATTTGACATGTTGGGCGTGCTTTATCTATGTATAGGAAATCTCCTTTGTGTGGATGAGTGAACTCCGTCTTATTATGAGAGGTCTTCTTTAGTCTTTATCGTGTATATGAGCGAACTCCATGTTGTTGCAGGAGGTTTCCTCAGTTTTTGGGAAGCCGGATGAACTCCATCTTCGGGCGAAGTTCCTCTAGCTTTTATTTTGAGAGGCCGGGCAAAATTAGGGGTCTACACTTACTTCCAAGGTGCTCAACAAATGAACTATCCTCTAATAAAAGTAAGGTTTTTGCAACCCATTTTGTAAGGCTCTGGTGAGTATCTACCCCCACCTGGTACGAATCTGCATTTTGCTAGATTCTGATGAGTACCTACCCTCATTCGGTATAAACCTTATTTTCTAAGGCTCTGGTGGATACCTACCCCCACCTGGTACGAACCCTGCTTTGCAAGGCTCTAGTGAGTACCTACCCTCACCTGGTACGAATCTGCACTTTGCTAGATTCTGATGAGTACCTACCCTCATCCAGTACAAACCTTATTTTATAAGGCTCTGGTGGGTACCTACCCCCACCTGGTACGAACCCTGTTTTGCAAGGCTCTGGTGAGTACCTACCCTCACTTGGTACGAATCTGCACTTTACTAGATTCTGATGAGTACCTACCCTCATCCGGTACAAACCTTATTTTATAAGGCTCTGGTGGGTACCTACCCCCACCTGGTATGAATATGTATTTTGCTAGATTCTGATGAGTACCTACCCTCATCCGGTATGAACCTTATTTTATAAGGCTCTGGTGGGTACCTACCCCCACCTGGTACGAACCCCGTTCTACAAGGCTCTGGTGGGTACCTACCCCCACCTGGTACGAACCTTGTTCTGCAAGGCTCTGATGGGTACCTACCCCCACCTGGTACGAACCACGTTCCGCAAGGCTCTTGTGGGTACCTACCCCCACCCGGTACGAACCCCGTTTTACAAGGCTCGGTGGGTACCTACCCCCACCCGGTACGAACCCCGTTCCGCAAGGCTCTTGTGGGTACCTACCCCCACCCGATATGAACCCCGTTCCGCAAGGCTCCGGTGGGTACCTCCCCACTTGGTACGAACCCCGTTCCGCAAGGCTCTTGTGGGTACCTACCCCCACCGGTACGAACCCCGTTTTGCAAGACTCGGTGGGTACCTACCCCCACCCGGTACGAACCCCGTTCGCAAGGCTCTTGTGGGTACCTACCCCCACCCGGTATGAACCCCGTTCGCAAGGTTCCGGTGGGTACCTACCCCCACCTGGTACGAACCCCGTTTTGCAAGGCTCTAGTGGGTACCTACCCCCACCTGGTACGAACCCTGTTCTGCAAGGCTCTTGTGGGTACCTACCCCCACCTGGTATGAACCCCGTTCTGCAAGGTTCTTTTAACGAGCCCTGTTCTGCAAGGCTCTCAGGATGTTTTTTTTGGTAGTCAATCCTATTTTGATGAGTACAAACCCTCATCTGGTTTTGGAGATGTGTTGGCGGCTTACTGTTTCTGATCATGCGCTCATTCCATGGGAAGTGATTGATTTTTCTTTCTGACTTTTCTGTTTTAGTCATCCGATTTTATTGGGGATTTCTTTATTTTTGGCTTTTCTGTTTAGCCATCCGGTCTTACCGGGGATTCTTTGTTTTTGGCTTTTCTTTTTAGCCATCCGGTCTTGTCGGGGATTCTTTGTTTTTGGCTTTTTCTTTTTAGCCATCCGGTCTTGCCGGGGATTTTTTGTTTTTGTGCCTCTTTATGTAGGCAGATGCTTCACTGATGAAGGCTTTATGCTTTGGGCTTGTATTGCCTCTTGCATAGGTTGATTTCCCGTTTCTTGGGGATATTGGCTCTTTGCTTGCCTCTGAGTAGGCAGAAGCTTCTTTGGAAGTGGAGGCTTTGCATTCCACTAGGGGTATCCATATTGGGTGTTATAGGCAATTAACTCCCTGAGGATATAAATTTGTAGTTTTGTCTTTGCTGATAGGCTCACTAGGGATAGTTTTTTTTTTTCTTTTTGATGATCCACCGGAGATTTGATTGCTTTTCCGGAGATCTATTTTGACTTGACCCCTAGGGAGGAATGGAGTTTTTGACTCCTTGTTGGATGCTGCTATTTTGAGCTGGCTTTGCCTATGCTCTTATTCCGCTCGGGAATGGGTTTTTATCTTTTTCTCGCGATTTTGTCTCTTTTTCGCGATTTGGATATGCGTGCACCTTTTTAATTTCTTTTATGCACACAGGCTTTTTATTATCTGCTGTGGATGAAGAGATTTTCTTCTTTTTCTCTTTTCTTTTTTTTGCGATCCACCAAGGAGCTCGTTGGCTTCCTGGGGATCTAACTTTGATTTGATTTTTATGACGAAGTATTGGCTCCTTAGCTTTGTGAAGCTCTTATTGAGCTGGAAGATGGGAATTTTCTTGTTTTCCTCTTTTTGTAGATTTTTCTTGAAATACTCTACTTGGACATATTTATTCGACATTTTTCGTGCCTCTATTGGGGAATGAAAGATTTTTCTTTTCTTTCTTTTTGTTGAACTCCTAGGGATATGGAGATTTTGACTTCATATCTTCTTTGGTTGATCTTTGTGTAGTCCTTATTCTCCTTTGGGGAAGTGGCGGAGATTCTGGATGAGTGTGCTCGATGACTCATGTGGTGATGAGGCTGAGTCATGAGGTAATCTTTTTGTTTTGCCTCTGGAGTAGGCAAGAATCCATTTGGGGATCATCAAGCCTTTCCTTTGGCTTTTTGATGGCTTCCTTTTTCTTGGATGGAAGGATGGTGATTGAAGCTTTAAATGACTATGTTTGACGACTCATATGGTGGTGATGCTGAGCCGTGGAGTAATTTTTGTTTTACCTTTGGAGTAGGCAAGGATCCATTTGGGGATCATCGAGCCTTTCCATTGGCCTTTTTCCGGTGTATCTTCATTTATTGGGGTAGAAGGTTGGAGCTAGTTTCCTTGAAGCTCTTTATTCTGCTGAAAATGGTTTTGATTTCGCCTTTTCTTTCTTGAGGGAATTTTTATTTGGAGACTGGATTCTGGCGCCTCCTGTTTTCAATCACAAGTATGGAGACTATCCTCCTTATATGCATGTTTATTCTTCTTATTTAAAGAAAATTATTTTTTTTTATTTTGACAAAGTCGTATTGTGCAACTACGTTGTGTGTGGATGTTTTAGATGCAATCTTATTTGTTTATTTATTTTTTATGCATTTAGAAAGTAACTGGTCTTCTCCCGTTGGCTTCTTATGAATACGCCGATGGGCTCCTCCTTTATGACCATGATGATGAGCTCCTATTTTATTTATCTCTTGGTTTTGGCCCTATCTTGTGCCTAGACCGCCCTTTACAGGTTTTTGATCTAGCGGACTGCCTTAATTTTTGCCTAGAATATCTTAGGGGATTTTGCCTTATCTTTTATTATTTTTTTTATGCTTCCTTTTTTTTAGATGCATACTTGATCTTTGCTTAAAAGTCTTTGCGCATATTTATGATTTATCAATAACGAGGCATTTCCATAATATTTGGTCAAGAGAAAGGAAATGAAAGGGAGTTTTATTGATAAATGAGCAAAAGTTTATTTCTTTTATAAAAGGATTTCAAGGGTATTTAGAAGAATGGGTGGTCAGGGTTGGCTATACTGTATAGGCTTAAACAGTCATGTCTATGATATCTGCCCCCCTAGTTCTCCTAATTGCTTCAGTTGAGATGCTTGAGCTCAGAGTGAAGACTACGCAGACTGCTTGCTTCTGGAAGAATGTTACCTTAGCCGCCTTTCGGTTTTCGACTGAGGTAACCATTGCTCTTTATTATTTTATTATATTTTTTTATTATTTTTTTTACCTCTGCTTTTTACCTAGGACGTATCCTAGCGAGGGATGTAGACCCTATCTTTTGCCCAGGGATGCCCTTTGCGGGTTTTCATTCTTGACGGGTCTTGAGCAGTGTCTTCAAGCATAATACTTCTTTACTGCATCAGAATTGATTGGGTGTCGAAGTTCCTCTCCATCCATATTGGTGAGGATAAGTGCCCCTCCTGAGAAAGCTCGTTTGACCACAAAGGGTCCTTCGTAGTTTGCTGCCCATTTTCCAATTTTATCCTTCTGGGCTGGAAGCAGTTTCTTTATCACTAGATCCCCTTCTTGATAAGTATAAGGGTGGACCTTTTTATCATAAGCCTTTTTTATCTTCTTTTGATAGGCTTGCCCATGACATATAGCATTCAGCCGCTTTTCATCGATAAGGTTTAATTGATCGTATCAACTTTGAACCCATTCAGCTTCTGTTAATTTTGCTTCCATTATAATTCGCAAGGAAGGTATTTTGACCTCTATTGGTAAAACGACCTCTGTACCATAAACCAGGGAGAATGGAGTAGCTCCTGTTGAGGTTCGTATAGACGTTCGATAACCATGAAGAGCAGAAGGCAACATTTCATGCCAATCCTTATAGGTCTTAACCATCTTTTGAACGATCTTTTTGATGTTTTTATTGGCCGCTTCTACTGCACCATTCATTTTGGGTCGATAGGGAGAGGAATTATGGTGTTGAATTTTGAAATCTTGGCATAGTTCCTCCATCATCTTATTATTCAAGTTGGTTCCATTATCAGTAATAAGACGATGTGGGATGCCATATCGACATATGATATTTTTCTGAACAAAGGTGACCACTACCTTTTTAGTCACATGTGCATAAGATGCAACTTCTACCTACTTAGTGAAGTAATCGATAGCCACCAAAATGAATCGATGGCCATTGGGTGCCTTAGGCTCAATAGGTCCGATAACATCCATGCCCCACATAGCGAATGGCCAAGGGATAGCCATAACATTGAGAGGTACCGGTGGAACATGTACATTGTTCACATGTACCTGACACTTGTGACATTTTCTAGCATATTGATGATAGTCCTTTTCCATTGTGGACCAAAAATATCCTGCCCTGAGGATTTTCCTAGCCATGATATGCCCTGGTGCATGAGTCCCGAAGGTTCCTTCATGTATTTCTTTAATCAACGTCTGGGCTTCTTCGAGATTAATGCATCTTAACAAAGTAGAATCAACGTTCTTTTTATAAAGGGTTTCTCCTATCAACATAAACCGTATGGCCCTTTTCTGAATGATCCTTTTATCATTGTCACTGATTCCCTCGGGGTATTCACCCTTTGTCAAGTATCGCCTTATGTCATGATACCAAGGGGTTTTATCTTTTTCACTGTCCACCATCATACAAAAGGCTTGTTTGTCGTGCCTTTTGACTTGGATGATGGGCATCTCATGTTCTTGTCCTAATGCGAACATGGATGACAATGTTGCAAGTGCATCTGCAATCTGGTTATCTTCCCAAGGGATGTATTCGAAACTAATGTTTTCCATTTTTGAAGTCATATTACGGATGTGTTCCAAATAAGGGATTAATTTGGAATTTCTTGTTTCCCATTCACCTTTGAGTTGGTAAATGACAAGGGATGAGTCACCGAATACTTTGAGTCTAGTCACCCCATGATCCAAAGCTGTTTGAATACCTAGAGCACAGGCTTCGTATTCCGCCATATTGTTCGTGCAATCAAAGTTTAGTCTGGCTGTTACTGGGATATACCTCTTTTCAGGAGATATTAAAATAGCTCCAATCCCATGTCCCAGTAAGTTTGAAGCTCCATCGAAAAACATGATCCATTTATTATTTTCAAGTTCTTCATGTTGGATGTGCATTATGTGCTCATCTGGAAAATCATCTTGGAGGGATTGATATTCGTCAGTTGGTCCATGTGCCAGGTAGTCTGCTAAAGGACTACCTTTGATAGCTTTCTGAGTGACATGAACAATGACGAATTCTGAAAGGAGTACCTGCCACCTAGCTATTCTTCCGGTCAAGACGGGTTTTTCAAACAGATATTTGATTGGGTCCATTTTGGAAATCAACCAAGTCGTATGTCTAGCCATATATTGTCGAAGGCGCTGAGTTGCCCACACCAATGCACAACATGATTTTTAGAGTGGTGTATAACAGGTCTCATAGTTTAGAAATTTTTTACTGAGGTAATATATGGCTTGTTCTTTTTTACCCGTATCATCTTGTTGACCGAGCACACATCCCATGGACTCGTCGAGTACTGAAAGGTAAAGAATCAGGGGCTTTCCTTCCACAGGTGGTACCAATATTGGGCGATCGGTTAGGCACATTTTGATTTTTTTTGAAAGCTTGTTGACATTCATCATTCCAAACTTTCGGTTGTTTTTTATGCAATAATTTGAAGATGGGCGTGCACTTGTCTGTTAATTGCGCAATGAACCGTGCGATGTAATTTATTCGGGCCAAAAACCCTCTGACTTCTTTTTCTGTTCTTGGTGGAGGCATTTCTACAATTGCCTTTGTTTTATCAGGATCTACCTCAATTCCTTTTTTACTGACAATAAACCCAAGGAGTTTGCCTGATCATACTTCGGAGGTACATTTAGTCGGATTAAGCTTGATCTGGTATTTCCGAAGCCGATTGAATAATTTCTTTAAGTATTGGAGGTAGTCCGTCTCATTTTTGGACTTGGCGATCATGTCATCCACATATACTTCGATTTCTTTGTGGATCATATCATGAAATAATGTTACCATAGCCCTTTGATAAGTAGCCCCTGCATTCTTGAGTCCAAAAGGCATTACTCTATAACATAATGTACCCCATGGCGTAATGAAGGAAGTTTTTTCTCTATCTTCAATAGCCAATTTAATTTGGTTATACCCCGCATATCCATCCATGACAGAATAAAGAGTATTTGTAGCGGTGTGATCTACCAGCATATCAATATGTGGTAAGGGAAAATCATCTTTTGGACTTGCACGATTTAAGTCCCCGTAATCTACGCATACTATGATTTTTCCATTCTTCTTTATAACTGGCACGATGTTTGCCAACCATTAAGGGTATTTTGACACGATTAGAAAATTGGCATCTAACTGTTTTTCTACTTCTTCCTTAATTTTCAAGGACCATTCTCGCTTTACTCTTTTGAGTTTTTGCTTAACTGGCCAAAATCCCTCTTTTAGCGGTAGTCTATGCTCCATTATGCTTTTATCAATTCTAGGCATATCATGGTAGGACCATGCAAACACGTCCACATACTCTCTTAGTAATTGTATCAACCTTTCCCTGACATCATCGTCAATTTGGGTACCAATATTTACTTCTTTCTTATTATCTTCTTGTCCCAAATTGATGGCCTTAGTCTTTTCTTGATGGGGCTGTATTGATTGAGCTTCTTTTTCCAACAGTCTTTGCATGTCCGGGGAAATGGTCCCCTCCTCACTGTCTGACTCAATCTATTCATCTTCGGCTTTCGGATCTTCCAGAGAGTTTTCAATCACAGACATGACTGTATGGTTATGCTTTGGTTTAGATTTCTTTATTAAATGTGTGAGAGGGAAAATAATGAAAGAGAATATGAATATTCTAAAAAATGCCTCGTTGTATTGATAGAAAGAAATATTTACAAAGCCCACTTTAATAAAAAATCTCGTGATCATAAGCAAGGATCACGAGAGATACATCGGAAGCTTTTTTTTTATTATTTATTATATTTTTTATATTTATTATTATTATTTTTTAGAGATGACAAAAATGATGAGCCCTAATTTGCTGATCTTCCTTATCCAGTCTTTTATTCGGGCTTAGATAGGGGTTGGTCATCCACTTTTGGAGTAGATGCGTCAAAGGTAATCCACCCTACATCTACTAAATCTTGGACCTTATGCTTTAAGGCCACACAGTTATCCACGGAGTGTCCTAGAGCGTCCGAATGATAATTTCATTTTTCGTTTGGCTTATACCATTCTGGATATGGTGGCTCCATTTTCTTGGGAGGGATGCGCATGAGGAGTTTAGCATCCAACAATTTTAAAAGCAGACTTCCATAGGAGGTGGGTATTGGAGTGAATTTCCTTTCCGGTCTGCGTGACTTGGTCTGCTGCGAGGAGGAAGAAGGAGTGGCAAAGTTGATTGCATTCACGGTTCCTTCCTTCTTCTTTCCAAAGTTCTTTTTAACATTTGGGGTGGAGGAATTGGAGGAAAATTGTCGCCGCCGTCAAAACGAAGTGGTCGGAGCGACGCGATGGTTTCTGACTTTCCATTTTTGGCGTTTTTTATTGGTGGTTACAATGCCTTTAGGTTGTCCGATAACCAGGATGAACCTAGGGGCGAGGTTTTCGAAAGGGTGCTCTTGGATTGTCCGATAACCGGGCTAACCCAAGAGCTAGTTTTGAAGGGTTCTCTGGAGTCGCCACCGATGTTTTTACCGAAAACATCAGAAAAGGAGTTAAAAGGCGTTGGTTTTTGAAAAACCAACTTTGGTCGTTAGAACCAGAGTTGGGTAAGGGAGTTAGTTACGTGTAAAGGAAGTGTTAGTTCCTTTACGACGCCCCTTTCGAGTTCCCTATGATAGGCCAGCTATTTAAATGATTAAACTGGAAAAATACGGTTTTACCCTTTTATTTTGCGGAATTTAAATTTATGACTACATGGACCTAATGTCTATTGCATAATTTAAAATAAGGCGGTAAAGGATAGAGAGAGAGTAGAAACCTCCGAAGCAAGATTTTCTATTAACTTTTGCAAATTATGGTGCTTTTTGGCAACCCTTCACTCTTGTACAACGTCGGAACTTCTCGAAAACGCTATAAAAACCTCTAAAGACACTCAAAAGCTCCGAAAATGCGTCGGAGGGATTCTAGAGAGAGAAAATAGTGATGTGACTAGAGAGAGAATGAGAGAGGTGTGTGAAATGAGGGGAATGGAGGCCCTATTTATAGGAATTCGCGCCTGTCAGGTCGAGACGGCGGTCTCGTCTGACAAGGCCGAGACGGCGGTCTCGCCTTGCAGGAATGGCGAGACGACGGTCTCGCCATTCGCAGGTGGCAAGACGGCGGTCTCGCCAAACGAGACGGCGGTCTCGCCACTTGCGCAAGGTGAGACGGCGGTCTCGGATACGAGAAGGCGGTCTCGACCCCAAAAGGCGAAAATTCTTATTTTTGTGCCAAAAATCCCTCCTATCCTAGTATGGGGCCTAATAGTCTCTCCTAGTGGCTTCTTAGGCTTCATCCATCTTCGAAAAGGAGGTCTTCTGATCTTTATTGTGAGGTCGAGCAAGATTTGGGGTCTACACCTGCCCCCCCTTTACCTGACTAGTCGGCTGTCGGTTTGTGGTGCCAGACAGATCGATATGAAGGTAAAGGAGTTGACCCTCTTGCCCGGTTACCCTTCAGATGTTCCGTCTTACAACGGTTGATCCTCTGAGAAAATTTGTGTTTGTGCACTTCCGGGATACTCCTTCTGACGGTAGTCGATCCTTCGGTGGGCACATGGTAGAACCTCAAGATACTCCTTCTAACGGTAGCCGATCCTTCGGTTGATGGGTATAAACCCCCCATCAGGCTGGTAGTTGCAATCTGCTGTGTGTCGAACTGGATGGGTATAAACCCCCCATCAGGCTGGTAGTTGCGACTTACTGATCTGGCTCGAGCGTAGATCAGGCGCACCGCGTGCGCAGGTTGATAGATATAAACCCCCTATCAGGCTGGTACAATCCATTGCGTAGGACTAGTGGGAGTGGCAGCTTACTATTCAGGTGGCTCAAGCGCCGATCAGTGGGATATACTTTTTGTTGGTCTTCTTTGGAGATGTTATCGTCCGGTCTGTGCCGGGGATTTTGTAGGTGCTCATCCAACTTGCTTGTTTGCTGGGGATTCTTTGTTTTTTATCTTTTTGTGGTGATCACCCGACTCTTGCTAGTTGGTCAGGCAATCTTTGTTTGTTGTTCGACTCTTGCTTAGTCATTGAAATTTTGTTGGTCAAGGTGATGGCTTGTCTTAATCCTGCCTTTTTCTTGCGGTTTAATCTCTTTTTTTCTCGCGATTTTTTGGATTTTGGCTTTTTCTTTAGCATAAGTCTTTTTTACTTTAAGTTTCTTTTGGTTACGCTGACTTTTGGAAAGGATGGCAAAGAATGCATGAAATAAAATTTTTATTCATAAGGAAAATTTTATTACAGCCATTTACTTTTACAAGTACTATCCCTAAGGGCTATCCTCTGGAGACGATCCAGGGTGGGGGAATTGCTGGTATAGATGTTCCCGGAATTCTGCTTGTTCCCGGGCTTCATCACAGTATTCTTGCTGGAAGGTTGTCCAGTCTTGCCGCATCCCCTGTTGATACTGGTACATCGTCTCCAGCCGGGTGTCAAAGGCTTCCTGCCTTAGGGACATCTACTCTTGCCGCATTGACATCTGATCGAATTACTAGCGCAGATCGTTGATGTTGCGGTTCAGGCCAACAAAGTCGTCCATGTACTGCGGGGGGTGTTGCTAAGCTTGTTGGAAATTGGGAGGTGTCGAGAGATCGTGCATTGCCACGATGTCCTGGAGGTCCAGCGCGAAGTCCAGGGAGGGATGAAGGACCAACTGGGTCCCGCGGCGCATCAGCATCCCCATGCTGACCAGGATCGACCCATTAATGGATTGGGGTCGCAAGCTGGGGGTCAGTTCCTCTCGGCCGGTGCATCCCCATTTTTCTGTCAGGGGAGTGATAAGAGCCATGAGGACGGCTCCCGCTGGTCTACTCCCAAAGTCCTTGAGGGCCCTCAGGAAGAAGTAGCCAGGGTTGCAGTGCCGCCTCTGGCTCATGCAATAAAGTATAAAGAGGTCAGGGAGGGTTATCTTAACCTGACTTTCCTTCCTCCCGTGGATGGTCCCCGCCAGCAGCTTGTGGCAAATGCGGAGGGGTGGGGAGAGCGCTGACCCCCTCATTAGCGTGGGCAGCGTGGGCGACCTTGTGAGCTCCTGCCACATTTCGGCGGCGGTGAGGCTAGCGGGGCGGCTGCAGATGGCCTCCCGGTATCCCCGACTGAGCACATCCTCGAGCCGGACGAATCCAATGCTCACATTGAATTCGTCAAGGGTGGTAGTCCGGTATTCCCCACCAATGAAGTAATTCACCATCTTGGTGGGTGGCAGGCCCGGGACCATGGAAGGAGCCTCGGCGTAAGAGATGGAGGCCAATAACTCTAGTACTGCCTGAGGGTACACGTGGGTAGGTGGAGACTGCAGCAAGAAGCCCCACCCGATGCTGTCTATGTGGGCCCGGACATCGTCCTCCCACCCGAACTCGGCGAGGATGTTGAAGTCGAGCCTGAGCATGGGGTGCCACGAATAACCCCAGATGTGTTCGAGGCGGGCCTGGTGTTGTGGCGAAAGCTGAGTAAGATCCTGGGGGGCTGGTGCCGAGGAACTACTAGCACCGGCAGTGCCTCTCCTCTTTCTTGAGGGGTTTCCACGGAACATACTGCCCAGGAAGTGCTTGGGAGTGAGATGTTAGAAAAAGAGGCTGAGATCAAGAGGGGGGTGAATTGATCTTTGAAAGATTTTCGCAATTAACAAATTATCTATTTCAAAAATTAATATTTCAGATATGTTCTTGAATCACACAACAAGCAATCAAAAAATAAATGCAGCAAAGAATTAAAGAAAAGAAAGGTTTAGAAAGATATCACCAAGGTTTATACTGGTTCACCCAATCCCAGGGCTACGTCCAGTCTCCAGCCAAATTCCAGCTGGGTTCCACTAGATTGAATATTTTACAGATTACAACCTTAACCTTACACTCAATCTACCACAAGAACCACAATTCCAGTTCCTGCACCTAACCTTTCACCAAGAACCAAATTCCAGTTCTTAACAACCTCTACAACCAAATTCCAGCTGCAGAGAAACCAGTGCCCACAATTCCAGGAACCAACAATACAGAAAAGAATGTAAAGAAACAAACAGAAGAAACTAGAATGCTCAAACCAGTTTTATGCAATTCTGCAGTATGTTGTTTCTTCTCAAAAGAATGCAATTTTGCCTCAAGAAAGAATTCTTTTGAACTTCACAAAAACTAGCGCAAATCTTTCTTGAAAGAAGTACTTTTGATTGCTTGAATGATTGCAAAAGGATGTGTATCAGATGTGTTTTAAAATGATCAAGCAACTCTATTTATATAGAAGATTTTCAAAACTGCTGGTTTAATTAATCTGTTAAAATAATCTTTTAATCTGTTAAAAGCCTTGTTTTAATCTATTAAAACTTCTTTTAATCCATTAAAACGTTCTTGATTATTTTCCAGATTTGTTTTAACTGATACGACAACGTTTATATCAATTAAAACTCTTTGCAAAAATTCTTCTAATTTGATTTAATCGATTGTTTCGTGTTTCAATCGATTAAAATACTGCAAAACTTTCTTTTAAACTTTTCCAAGTGATTTTAAGTGATAAAAATATGTTTTAATCGATTAAAATGCTGTGTAGAAATTTCCTTAAGTTGTTTTAATTGATTGAAACGTGATTTAATCGATTAAAATAATTCTGATCGGTCATAACTCAATCTGATCGATCATATATTATTCTGATCGGTTATAAACGCATTCTGATCGATCATACTGTACTCTTAGTGGTTTTAATCGATTGTTTCAAAGTTATATCGATTAAAATACTGCCAAAACACTTCTCTGAACATTTTAAGTGATTTTAATCGGTTATTTCGAAGCTGTATTAGTTAAAATACTGACAGAAGGTTTTCAAAACTTTCTTTAATGAAAACAATCGGTTATTTCGAATTTATATAAGTTAAAACCTTGTTATAAAATTGTTAAGAACATTTTAGTTGATAAAGCTTGTATGCTATTAGTTAAAAATAGTTAATTCAAAAGCTTTTATCAAAATACTTTGTTTTTAACTGTTTAAACGTTTTTAGAGGCATTTTGCAAAATCTTTTAAGTGAAGAAACCTCATGCAGCAGAAAAGATAAAAATGATTATACCTAAGCAGAGCTGCAGACACACTAATCCCTCTACTCTTTTATCTAAGTGACTTTTGACTGCACAAAGTTGCCTTTGACTTCATTCTTGACTTCATCAAATCAACAAGATCTTTGCCAGAGTATTTCAATAAGATCTTCATCACTTTCATGAGAGATCTGAGAGCTGGAGGTTCTGGAGGCAAGGGGAGTTGTGAGGATCCCCAGAGGCGCCACCCCTATATATAGGGGAAAAATTCAACTCGGGACCGCCGTCTGGGAAGTCGAGACGGCGGTCTCGATTTTTTGCAGGTCGAGACCGCTGTCTCGTCAAGCGAGACGACGGTCTCGACTTTGGGTTCAAACGAGACAACGGTCTCGTCAAGCGAGACGGCGGTCTCGTTTTGGCCTAAGTCGAGACGGCGGTCTCGATTCGCTAAGAACTGAGACGGCGGTCTGGAGATCCCGGACGGCGGTCTCGAATTTCTGGTGTTTTTTTTTTTTTTTGTATGTAAAATAGGACCTGGTTCAAAAACATATTATGCGTGCAATGTTTTTATGTTTGATGTCCTACAATGCCTATTTCAGTTAATTTTTTCAGAAGGATTTAACTGACGTGTCTCGTTGCGTCAAGTGCCTCCTGATCTGTCGTGCTTACTCTTGGTTGTACCATGCCGAACTTCTTGTGACCGAAGGATAACTTGTTATTCCTTTCTCTTCTTTTTTCTGTTTTTTTTTTCTCTCTTTTTTTTTTGTAGAGCACTCTTTGCCATGTAGTGTCTCTTTTTCTCCACTCTAGGGGTTTCAATCCTCTTGTTGACTATGCGCCTCCATATTCCCAAATTAATTATTAGAATATTGTTGTGAGGGTCAAGAGAAAAGAAGCAAAGAGGTAAAAATCAATGGCTTGTGTTTTAGAAGGTTGATTTTTATTTAGGAAGTGGTTTTTGTAAGCATGGCTGGCTAGGGTTAGGCTTAGGTGTTTAGGTTTCGTCTAAGCAAACGTGTTCCCCCCTTTTTTGTATTTGCTCCTTTTAGTTTTATTTCCATTGCTTTTAATGGCTAGCTGATTTCCCTAGATCGCCCTTCGGGTTTTCGAACTAGGATACTGTGTTTTGGCCCTATCTTTTGTCTAGGTTCCTTCTTTTGTATTTTTTTTTGGGGAATCCTAGCGGACCTTCTTTGTAACCCTAAATTTTGCCTAGGCTACCCTTTATTTTTGTTCGGGTATCCTACCGGGTTGACCCTATCTTTTGCGTAACCCCCTTAGTGGGTTTCCTACCGGGTATTTTGCCCTTTTCTTTGGCCTTTGGCTTCTCTGGGCTTGTTCTTTTTTGTTTTTTTTTTATATTTATTTTTGTTCACAATATTGGCGAAACATGACTTTCTTTTATGGTGAGGTAAAGTCTTATTTTTATGTGCTTTTAATCAACTAGCTTGACTATAATGGCAATGGCGAATGTTGACTATTTGGATGCGCTTTTTATTCTTCTCCTTTTTTGTTTACTTAGACAGGGTCATTTATGAGGTCTAGTTAGAAATATAGAGAAGAGAAGCAGATAGTAGGAAGTATTCTTTATTAATTAATAAGGGAATATGTGCCCTAAAATGTGTGGGGGTCGGGCTAGCCCCGGGGGATAATCTCTAACAATCATGGGGTTTACATCCCTTAAATGAAGAAAAAGTTTTCCTAATGACTAGGGTAGCTCTTGACGCTTGCACCCCTCCACTTCGGAAAATTTGCTTGAGTGTGCGGAGGGGGGACTTCCCTTTTCTTCTTTCTGCTCGGCCCTTAGTAGGGTCATATCCTAGGCCATACTTGAAAGGATTGTCTTTGAATTCTGGGGGTTCCCTTATGCCTTGGGAATTTGCCCCCAGTCCTTGGCCAGGATGGTAGCCATGCCTCAACATCATGCGGGCTACCTTTGTGTTTTTGGGAAGTCGCTCTGTGTTGGCAATTTCGAGTGCTTGAAAAGATGTTTCAAGGGCCTCTTCAGCCGCTCCCACATAAGGTTGGGTAGACGGTCCACTGATCAAAATGTCGTCTTCTGCTTGGACCGTGACCAATTTGTCATCCACTATGAACTTGACTTTTTGGTGGAGCGTTGAAGGTACTGCCTTAGCGTCATGAATCCAAGGCCTGCCAAGGAGACAACTATATGCTAGAGTAATATCCATTACATGGAAATCGACGTTGAAGATAGTGGGTCCAACTTGAATTGGCAAATTAACTTCTCCCACTACTTCTCGTTTGGATCCGTCGAAGGCTCGAACGATAGTGCTGCTTGGGCGCAGACGGGTTCCTTGGATAGTCAACTTGTCCAGGGTGCACTTGGGCATTACGTTTAAGGATGACCCGTTATCCACAAGAACATTGGCGATGAGGTACTCCTTGCATTTGACTGAGATATGCAAGGGCTTGTTGTGGTTTGACCCCTCGAGGGGGAGTTCTTCCTCTGTGAAGGTGAGGTGATCGCTTGCCGTGATGTGACCGACGATCCTCTCAACCTTTTCTTGGGATATGGTCTGAGGTACATGCGCCTCGCTCAAGACCTTCAGCAGGGCGTTTCTGTGCGGTTCTGAGCTCATTATTAAAGATAACAGCGTAATCTTTGCAGGTGTGCGATTGAGCTGGTCTATAATGGAATATTTGTTTTGCCTTATGAACTGGAGTAATCCCTCTGTCTCCTCCTTGGATTCTTTATTTTCTTTTTCTTCTTCGGTCTTGTGAGTCCTTGGGGGAGTAGACTCTTCCACTCCTGGTCATGCCCCCAATGCCGGCTATATTTGTTATTTCTTCTTTTTCTGGTGAAGATTCCCCATATCTCCATGGTACAACTTTATTCGATTCGTAGGGGAAAGGACATGGCATAAATAGTCGCACTGGCGTCCTTACCCCCTCTTCCTTATTCTTGAGTACCAACGGTCAAGACTTATTTTCCTCTTGCGGTGAGTCAACCGTTGGGGAAAGCTTGATTAGGAGTGGCTTTCTCTCCATTCTTCTGATTTGGAAGATGTGTCAGTTAATCCTTCCTTTTTATTATCTTATTTATTAAAAGTGAAGGAGGGGAAATTAAATATGCAAATGAATGATATGTATGCAAGTAGACAATTGTAGAATAAAGAAGAATTTCATTTATCCATTTAGAAGGTGTACATTCCCCTACTCCATACTACGAAGCAACTTTTGGCAAAAACGGAAAAGCCTAAAGAAACCCACAGGCGGGTCTTGATCTCTATGTAGTTCTCTTTCGGCTTCCCGGACATGACGAGCAAGTGCTTCGCTTTGCTTTTGGACCGCCTGGCTCATGTCTTCACTATACTTTTGAGCCTCTTTGATCTTTGCCTCTTGGTGGACGATCAAGGCTTGCAGTTCATCGAGCTTTGCAACGGCTCGGTCTTTTTCTTGTAGTACCTGGCCGTACTGAGCTAGTCCATCTCTTTCTTTGCAGCGTAGCTCAGTGAGACTTTTGTTGAGTCTCCGGTTGGCCTCTTGCTCTTGGCGTATTTCTGACCGAGTCTTGGTGAGTTTTTGTAATAACTCCTTGATCGTCTGAGCCTATTTTGTTGATTCAGCCTCAAGGTGTGCTAACTTGGCGGTTATCTCTTGAATTTGGCTATCTGAGCTGGTTCTGGCAGTTTTGGATGCTCGGATAGCTTGCTCGTTTGAGTCAGCACACTGATCCTTGAGGCGCTCTATTTCATGATCCTTTTTCTTGCATTGCCTTTGCAGACCATCTATGGTGAGGATAGATTCTTGCTCTTTTTCTTCGAGGGCCCTCATCTGGGCTCCCATGATCTTTATCCTCTGAGTCAAGGCATTGACTTGAGCCTGCAGCTCTTCACTATTGGTGCTTGTAATGAGTGTGGTGGATGGTTGAGACATCCCTCTTCTTTGTCTCCACATCTCATAGTCATTGGAGACAGTCACTCGAGCTTTTCCTAGCTCTCTATCTCCCATATAGACTGGTCTTTCCCATGCTCTTCTCACAGCTAATGAGTTGCCGATTGTGCATGGGTCTCCAAAGAAACACAGTCCTCCGAGTTCCCCCCGAGAAATGGTAGTTTGGGTCCTCATGAGCTGTCTCATAGCTACTCTAGGTGAGTAGGCTATGCAACCCCTGAGTCCTATCAAGGGTACGTTCGGGTAGTCTCCACATCTGATGAGAACTGGGCCAGGTCAGAACCAAGGGCAGACCTAGGATAAATTGTTGGCGTCCTTTTGTTCCAACTCGTCCCTCCATTCTGAAGTTAAGCATCATTGGAGAGGGATTTTGGAGAAGCTCCTTAAAGGATCGGGGAATATCCCCATGTGACTGGAGGCGTAAAGGTGCGTGGTGCTCCACACAAATAGTAGTGAAGAGTAGCAGTGAAGTGTTTTTCCTTGCTTCTGGCGGCAAAATTCCACCGAGAGCAAGGTGTCGGCAAGAATGGCAGGCAAGGGACTCTTCGAGTTCACGTCCCAGGCGAAGAAGGCGTCCATGACGGCTTGATCCATTGTGTCGAGGTGGAAGGGAAACAAGATCGTTCCAAAAATGATTAATGCCAGGGTTTTGTTGAAGGCGACCCACTCTGTCCTTTCTGCCAGGTCGGACAGGTGGTCTTCTAACATCGAGACTTTCCAACCCTGGATGTTCCCTTTTCCTATCAGGGTAGTCTGCCGAAAGGGTAGTTGAATGATGGCAGCGACTTGTGCTACAGGAGTATATGCCCCGTGGCGGATATAGACCCCAGCTGATTTGGGCCATTTAAACATAATCTCATACTCCTCCAAGGTTGACATCATATCGAACTGCGGAAATTCAAAGCATCGCAGACTGGAGTTCCAAAAGTGAATTAATACCCTGAGGAATACTTGATCGACACAGATCTTTAACAGGTCGAGAATCCATCCATAGGATTTTTCAAAGTCGGCGCGGACCTCCGGTGGCATTACCGCGCAAAGCCGTTCCAACTTCTCAGTATGGTATCGGGGAATATCCACCTTCTTCAATTGTCTACTAGTCCCCTCCATTTTCTAAAACAAAAATGCATGTTTTATGAAAATGATGCTTATTTGAATGAATGTGAGTGTTTATTTTCTGTTTATCATGTTTTGTATGATGTTTACGTATTTCTTGAAAAATAAACTACCTATATTAATGATTTGGGATGTTTTATGAATCAGGTCCAATTTATTGTTTTGGAATCGTGTCTTATTTTATTTATTGCTTATTTATTAATTTTATTTTTTATAGCCTTTTATCTCTTCTGTCGGAACTGCGTGGCTATTTAGCTTACAAAGAACCTGAAACCAGGCTAGCTAAAAGGCAGACTGTCCGAGATAAAAGAATGATTTTATGCGAAAGAATATTTAGCGTCCCTTATCTCTTCTGTCGGAACTGCGTGGCTACTTAGCTTACAAAGAACCTGAAACCAGGCTAGCTAAAAGGCAGACTGTCCGAGATAAGGGTGTTTATTGCGAAAATATTTTTTGTGATTTTTCTTTCTGTTGTTTGGTTATGCTATGCAACAGACAAATGCAACACACAATTCGATCATCCACGAACAGGCGAGAATTCATTTTTATCACGAGGTAGGGTTTTCCTGCAGAAAAGTGATTTGGCGAAGGTAGGTTCTAACTGTTCTCACCAAGGCTAAGGCCCCCAAGGTGCCCCCATTATAGGGTCCCCACTCTCCAGCCTTCCGACCATGCTTAGCACTAAGGCCATAGTCAGTCTTTGTGCCAAAAGAGGAAGGTTATCACCTTGAGTGGTGGTTTCCGATCACATCGGTGGGCACAAGGCCATCACTACAGCGAACCGTACCTGCCACCCACTCCCTATGGATTTCTCACTTGCCCCCGGGTATAGAGGGAACTGTTGTGTGCAAGGGTTTGTGTACAATTTGTATTTCAAACAATTGCGTAAGTATAAACAAGCAACAGTTATTAAAGTCAAACAGTAAAACATGTTATAATACAAGGTAGGGAAAAAGCGTTATTTTCTTGGTTTATTTATTTTTAAGTTGGCCCATACTAAATGGGATCAACTCTCTAGGCTTCCCCAGTGAAGTTGCCATCTATCGCCGCCGTCAAAATGAGGCGGTCAGAGCGACGTGATGGTTTCCTACTTTCCATTTTTCGCGTTTTTTATTGGTGGTTACAATGCCTTTAGGTTGTCCGATAACCGGGCTGAACCTAGGGGCGAGGTTTTTGAAACGGTGCTCTTGGATTGTCCGATAACCGGGCTAACCCAAGAGCTAGTTTTGAAGGGTTCTCTGGAGTCGCCACCAATGTTTTTACCGAAAACATCGGAAAAGGAGTTAAAAGGCGTTGGTTTTCAAAAAACCAACTTTGGTCGTTAGAACCAGAGTTGGGTAAGGGAGTTAGTTACGTGTAAAGGAAGTGTTAGTTCCTTTACGACGCCCCTTTCGGGTTCCCTATGATAGGCCAGCTATTTAAATGATTAAACCGGAAAAATACGGTTTTACCCTTTTATTTTGCGAAATTTAAATTTATGACTACATGGCCCTAATGTCTATTGCGTAATTTAAAATAAGGTGGTAAAGGATAGAGAGAGAGTAGAAACCTCCGAAGCAAGCTTTTCTATTAACTTTTGCAAATTAGGGTGCTTTTTGGCAACCCTTCACTCTTGTACAACGCCGGAACCTCTCGAAAACGCTTTAAAAACCTCTAAAGACACTCAGAAGCTCCGGAAATGCGTCGGAGGGATTCTAGAGAGAGAAACTAGTGATGTGACTAGAGAGAGAATGAGAGAGGTGTGTGAAATGAGGGGAATGGAGGCCCTATTTATAGGAATTCGCGCCTGTCAGGTCGAGACGACGGTCTCGACAGTAGAGACCGCCGTCTCGCCTTGTAGGAATGGCGAGACGGCGGTCTCGCCATTCGCAGGTGGCGAGACGGCGGTCTCGCCACTTGCGCAACGTGAGACGATGGTCTCGGATACGAGAAGGCGGTCTCGACCCCAAAAGGCGAAAATTCTTATTTTTGTGCCAAAAATCCCTCCTATCCTAGTATGGGGCCTAATAGTCTCTCCTAGTGGCTTCTTAGGCTTCATCCATCTTCGAAAAGGAGGTCTTCTGATTTATTGTGAGGCCGGACAAGATTTGGGGTCTACAAGTATGTTGTGTAATCCTTCCTCTTTTCAAACCTTGCTCCACTCTTTCCCCTATAATTACCACATCCGCAAAAAGTGTTGATGTGTTCCGTATCATTTTGTCATAATAGGGACCAGTCAGAGAATTGATGAACATGGATGTAGTTTCCTTATCGGATAGAGGAGGTTCCACTTGTGCTGCTAATTCCCTCCATCTTTGGGCATATGCCTTAAAGGATTCGTCGTCTTTTTTGCTTAGTAATTGTAAATCTGCTCTCTCTGGGGTCAGATCAACATTGTATTTATACCGACGAAGAAAAGCATCTGCCAGATGTCTCCAGGTTTGGACTTGCCCTCCCTCCAATTGCATATACCAGTTTAAGGCTGACTCAGCCAGGCTCTCCTGAAAGCAGTGGATCAGGAGTTTTTCATTGTCAGCATATGCAGCCATCTTACGGAAGTATATTGTGAGATGGCTTTTGGGGCAGGTTATTCCCATGTACTTTGGGAAGTCCAGAGTTTTGAATTTGTTAGGGAATTGGATGTTTTTAACGAGGCACATATCAGCCGCATCTTTAACATCAAAGTTATGCCCTTCCATGGCTCTTAACCTCTCCTCAAGGGTAGTAATTTGTTGTTTCAATATTTCCTGAGCATGAATATGTACCGCCCTTGTATCAAATTGGGCTTGTTCACCGTTAGGTTCCTCTTCCTCTTCTTGGTGAGAGGCTTGTCCGCTCTGAGGACCCTCTTTGTAGAGATTTTGCTGACGCATCATTTCCATCATTTGAGCCATATGCTCTTTCAGCGTACTAAGCTCGATGGTGAGCTTTCGATTTTGTTATTCTAATTGCTCCATCTTTTTAGCTTTTTGAGCACGAGTGAGGACGGGCGGAAGACCAGCCACTTTCTAAATGATTTTAACGAATTTTATTATAGCTCTTTATTTCAAATGATTAGTGTGGGATAGATATGTCTTTAGACAATAGCTTTAGTATCCTCTTAAAAGCATATGCTTAAGGGGTACCATACCCACCTCAGTGTGATAGTTCCCCTTTTTCAAAGGTTGCCATCATACCTTAGCGCACTTATCTCTTCTAGGAAGATTATAAACACACTTGGGTCTCTTTCGCTATTGTCTAAGGATATCTAATATATCCTAGAATGAATGTGTTTATGTATGAAAAATTTTATTATGATGATGTTTATGCATACTTTTCTTAGTCCATTTATTTTCTCTCTTAATTTTACCACTTATTGGATGAAGTGGTATGAATAATACGACTTTGCCAAGAATCTTTTTATTGTAAGAGGTATTTTTATTGCTTTAAATCGTTTTTTATATTTTTTATGACCCTTTATCTCTTCTATCAGTCAACGTGGCTACTTAGCTTACAAAGAACCTGAAACCAGGCTAGCTTAACTGAAGACTGTCCGAGATAAAGTTGGTTTATTCTTATCACTTTTATGGTTTTTAGGATTTTTACTACTTTTTGTCTGTTGTATGATTACCCTATGCTAATGCATCAATACAAATGGAGCAAACAAATGCACACACAATTCACCCATCCACGAGCAGAGTCACGCTATTTTCGAGGTAGGGTTTTCCTGCAGAAACGTGCTTGGTTTAGGCAGTTCTAAACTATTCTCACCAAGGCCAAAGGTCCCCAAGGTGCCCCCATTATAGGGACCTCTCAATCTCTCAGTCCTCGGGTCATGCATGGAACTCCGTGTCGACATCCTTAGACCAAAAGAAGAGAGTTATCACCTTGAGTTGGTGGTTTTCCGACAATGGTTGTAGCCCCATGTGCCAACAAGCCGGTCATATCTGCCACCCACTCCCTATAGGTATTCACTCTTGCCCCCAGGTATAGAGGGACTGTTGTGTGCAAGGGTTTTTGTGTACAGTTTATATTTCAGACAATTTGCAGAAAATAATCATATAGAAGTTATTTAAGCCATACAATAAAACATACAACGGAGGGTAAAGGCGTAATTTCAAATCTTCACTTAGTTTGAATTTATCCGTCACTAAATGGGATCAACTCTCTAGCTTCCCCAATGGAGTCGCCATCTGTCGCCGCCGTCCATTCCGACGTCTAGGGACATCTCGAACATTTATGCGAGCGGTCACGAAAAGATGGTTTAGACTCGTGTTTTATTTTAAATGTGTTCATTGCTTCCGAGGTGCTCAACAACTGAACTATCCTCTAATAAAAGCAAGGTTTTCGCAAAAGGGTTCTTATGGAGTCGCTACCAATGTTTTGACCATAAACATTGGAAAAGGATAAAAAGGCGTTGATTTTAATAAAAACCAAACTTGACCATTATAACCAGAGTTAGGTAAGGGAGTTAGTTACGTGTGGGGAAGGTGTTAGCACCCCCACGACGCCCCTTTCGGGTTCCCTATGACGGATTAATTCATTAAGTAAAGATTACAAGAAATTACGTTATTACCCTATTTTATTTATACAATACTTTAAAAATGGCTATCTACATGATTTTATTTTCTATTGCATACATAAAGCAATAAATAAAGCAATAAAGGAGAAGAGAAGTGAAAAGAACCTTCGTAGCAAGATTTGTATTGCAAATCTTTAATTGTGAGGATGCGTTTTGGCAATCCCCCGATCTACAAAGACTCTCCTCCCCAATTACAGGTCAGACTCTACTGTAATTCTAAGAAGAATCGAATGCTGGAAGAATATTCCTTAACCGATTGTTACCTTTTTAGGCAATCGGAGAGTTCATTCGAAAGAGGGAGAGAAGACAAGTGTTTGGAGTGTGAAAAATGCTCAAATGAGCTTCCTATTTATAGTTTTCGTAGCCTGGCAGCTCGGGACGGCTATCTGGGGTGCAAAAAATAGGGATGGGCGTCTGGGGAGGCCGGGACGGCCGTCTGGGATCTGGGACGACCGTCCCAAGCAACAAAACTGGATGAGACGACCGTCTGGCATGTGGGAGGACCATCTGGGCTGGCTGGGATGACCATCCCAACTTCTGGGACGACCATCTCGACTGCTTTGGCCAGATTTTCTGTTCTGGTACGGCCGTCTGGGATCTGGGACGACCGTCCCAAGCAACAAAACTGGCTGAGACGACTGTCTGGCATGTGGGACGGCCGTCTGGGCTGGCTGGGACAACTATCCCAACTTCTGGGACGGCCATCTCGACTGCTTTGGCCAGATTTTGTGGTCTGGGACTCCCGGGAAGCTTTCCTTTCTTTATTCGGAAGTCGATTGATGCCAATAGACGTCCACCGAAGCTTTATCTTCAGATAGGAAGTCTTCTTAGCCTTTATTGAGAGACCGGGCTGTAGACCCCTAATTTTGCCCGGCCTCTCAAAATAAAAGCTAGAGGAATTTCACTCGAAGATGGAGTTCATCCGGCTTCCCAAAACCGAGAAGGACCTCATGCAACAAGACGGAGTTCACTCATTCGCACGATAAAAGCCAAAAGAGACTTCCTACACAAAGACAAAGCTCGCCCGGCATCATAATGAAGGCCAAGAAGACTTCCTATATGAAGATAAAGCTTCAACAGACACACATCGGCATCAATCTATGTCCGAAAAAGGAAAGGAAAGCTTCCCGGGGTCCCAGAACGCGAAGACTGGACAAAACAGGCCGAGACCACCGTCCCAGGGTTGGGACGGCCGTCCCAACCTCTTAAATTCAGTTGGGACGCACGTCCCAAAGTTGGGATAGCCGTCCCAAACCCATTTTAAGTGGGACGGCCATCCCGGCCTTCCTGGGGGTCCCGCTCTGTGTAAATTTGCCATTTGGGACGGCCATCCCAGTCCAGACGGCCGTCCCAACCCAGACGGCCATCCCAAAGTGCGCCAGCTGCAAAAAACTATAAATAGGAGGCTCATTTGCCACTTTTTCAGACCACAGACACTCCAGAGAGCTCTGAAACACTTTAGAGCACTTGTCTATTTCTCTCCCTCTCTCGAATGATCTTTCCGATTGCCTTAAAGAGGTAACAATCGGTTAAGGAATTATATTCCGGCATTCGATTCTTCTTTAAATTTTTAGTAGAGTCGATCTTGTATTGGTGAGGAGAGACTGTGTAGAAAGAGGGGTTGCCAAAACGCATCCTCACAGTTCGAGATTCTCAATATAAAGCCTGCTACGGAGGTTCTTTTCAATTCCCTTCTCTTTTATTGTTTTATTTATTGTTTTATTGTTTTATTTAGCTTTATTATGTCATGTAGCATAGGATCATGTAGATAGCTATTTTAATATCTCTTTTATTGCTTTATTTAGCTTTATTCATCATTTTATGCATGCAACATAGAATAAAATCATGTAGATAGCCATTTAATATTATGTAATAAAATAGGGTAATCGCATAATTTCTCGTAGTCTTTATTTAAATAAATTAATCTATCATAGGGAACCCGAAAGGGGCGTTGTGGGGTGCTAACACCTTCCCCACACGTAACTAACTCCCTTACCCAACTCTGGTTATAATGGCCAAGTGCAGTTTTTCTTAAAATCAACATTTTTTCCTTTTCCAATGTTTAAGGTCAAAACATTGGTGGCGACTCCATAAGAACCCCTTTTCGAAAACCTTTTAAAACAAAAAACGCGAGTCTAAACCATCTTTTCGCGACCGCTCGCATAAACGTTTCGAGACGTCCTCCGGACGTCGAAGGGGACGGCGGCGACAGATGGCGACTCCACTGGGGAAGCTAGAGAGTTGATCCCATTTAGTGACAGATAAATTCAAACTAAGTAAAGATTTGAAATTATGCCTTTACCCTCCATATGTTTTTACTGTATGGCTTTAATAACTGTTGTATGATTACTTCTGCAAATTGTTTGAAATATAAACTGCACACAAAAAACCCTTGCACACAACAGTCCCTCTATACCCGGGGGCAAGAGTGAATATCTATAGGGAGTGGGTGGCAGATACGATCGGTTAGTTGGCACACGGGGCTACTGCCGTTGTCGGAAAACCACCAACTCAAGGTGATAACTCTCTTCTTTTGGTCTAAGGATGTCGCCACGGAGTTCCGTGCATGACCCGAGGATCGAGAGATTGAGAGGTCCCTATAATGGGGGCACCTTGGGGACCTTTGGCCTGGTGAGAACAGTTAGAACCACCCAAACCAAGCACGTTTCTGCAGGAAAACCCTACCTCGTGATTAAATAAGCGTGGCTCTGCTCGTGGATGTATGAATTGTGTGTGCATACGTTTGCTGCATTTGTATTGATGCATTAGCATAGGGTAATCATACAACAGACAAAAAAATGAAAAAAATCCTAAAAATCATAAAAATACCTTTGTTATAAAATAAAAAATTATTAGCAAAAGTCTCATAATTCACATCACCTTTTCTTCATAAAAAAATAAAAAGGGAAGAAAATAGGACTCTCTTCATCAAAATCCATAAACATTCATATAGATAAGTTTCCTTTTCAAGAAAAACCAAGTACTACCATGAATCATATTAGGAACAAAACATGATAATACTTAGAAAAACAAACACTTGCATACACGCATTTACAAAAACTCATCCTCATATCATGCATTTTCATTTCTGTCAGACAATGGAGGGATCCAGTAATAGACAGTTAAAGAAAGTGGGAATCCTTCTATGCCGTATAGAGAAGTTAAGGCATTTGTGTACATATATGCCGCCGGAGGTCTATGCTAACTTTGAGAAGTCTTACGGAAGAATTCTTGACCTCCTGAAAATCAGCATTGATCCAATATTTGTTAGAGCATTGGTCCACTTCTGGAATCCCGATTTACACTGCTTCGAATTCTCGCAGTTTGACTTGGTACCAACCTTAGAAGAATACGAACTCATGGTTAGATGGCCTCAGTCAGTTGGGGTTTATGTCTGCTCAGGAGAACATACGGCCGTGAGTAAGGTTGCTACTATTATACGACTGCCTCCTCATCAATCCACCCTAGAGGGAAAAGGGAATATCAGAGGTTGGAAAATGGCTATAATAGAAGACCACTTAGTCTCTTTAGCTGAAAAGAAGGACTGGTCTACATTCAACAAGACTCTAGCATTAGCAATGTTCGGAATCGTATTATTCCCATTCCATGCGAACATCGTGGATCATGCTGCAATGGACGCATTCTTTGCCTGGGATGTATATTCAAAGAGTCCTATACCTGCAATCCTTGCTGATACCTTGCTTTCTATAGAATTTTGCCGACAGAGACAGGGAAAAACACTCAGATGTTGTACTTCACTGCTATATGTATGGGGTGTTACTCACTTTTACGCCTCAAGCCACATGGGCGTATTTCCTGACCCTTTAAGAAGTTTCTCAAAAATCCCTCTTCAACATCGTCAAGCTTTAGAGTGGAAAGCCGAGTTAGAAAATTGGAGCATAGAGCATGTATCTTGGGTTTGCCCTTGGTTCCGACCCGGTTATATTCTGGTACGATGCGGAGATTACCTGAGCATACCACTTCTAGGTCTCAGAGGTTGTATAACCTACTCTCCTAAAATGGCTATGAGACAACTTATGAGAACTCAGACTGCGCCAACTCAAGAAGAGCTCAGAGAACTGAGTCTATGCCACTATTCCCATAGCTTTGAAGAAATATCTGTTGTCCGGAAAGCATGGGAAAGACCAGTCTACATGGGGGATAAAGAACTCGGAAAGGCTCAGGTATCTACATCCCGCGAATACGAGGAATGGAGGAAAAATAGAGGGATACCCCAACCATCTGTTACAACCACTACAACTTTAGTGAATGAAGAGCTGCAATTACAAGTCAATGCCTTAAATAAAAAGGTTGAAGTCATGGAAGCTCAGCTAAGAACCTTCGAAGGAAAAGAGCAAGAATCAACCCTTATAATAGATGGTCTGAAAAGGCAATGCAAAAAGAAGGACCATGAGATAGAGCTTCTCAAGAATGATTATGCTGATTACCAAGAAGAAGCTAGGCAAGCATTGAAGATGCCAAGGCTTGAGCAAGATAGCCTATTCCGGGACATGAGCGATGAAATAGCACACCTTGAGAGCACGCTTGCGGAACAGGCAAGAACGATCAAGCTAGTACAAGATGACCTAGCGAATACTCGGTCAGAAGCACAAAAGTGGTGGGAAACCGCTGAAAAATACAGAGAAGACCTAGAGGAGTTACGTGAAAAAGAAAAAGATGGATTAGCTCAATACGGTCAACTACTCCGTGAAAAGGACCGAATGATAGAGAGGTCTGATCAGCAGCATGCCTTGATCGTTCATCAAGAAGAGAAGATAAAAGAGGCTCATCGATATAGTGAAGATATGAGCCGGGCGGTATCTGAGCAAATCAGGACGCTCAGAAATCACGTGATAACAGCTGAAGACGAATTACGGAGAAAGCCTAATTTACCTATAGGATTCTTCAAGCTTTTTCGCTTTTGTCAACATTTGCTTCAAAGCATTGTATAGAAGGATTTACACTTTCTAATAAAAGGATTTCTCTTCCTTAAATTGTCTATTGCATTCATAAGTTGCATACATTCATACATCCCTCCTCGTTTAATAATGAAGATAATAAAAAGAAAGGATTAACTGATGTGCTTTTCGTAAACCAGAAAAAAAATGGAAAAGAAGCCTTTCGTCATCAAAATCTCTACAACGGTCAATAAATCCGAAGATGATAACAAACAAGCACCGTTAATCATTCCAATCAATAAAAGGGAAGAAGCAATAACACCTTTACGCTTATTTGTACCGCGTCCTTTCCTTTATAAATCAAACAAAGTTGTACCTTGGAGATACTCAGAAGAATCACCAGTCAATCGAGACATCTCCAACATAGCCGGTATTGGGGGCATGACAAGAAGTGGAAGAATATATTCCCCCAAGGAAATTCAAGATAATACTCCTAAAGAGAAGGCAAAAAATAAGGTCGAAGAGGAAAAGGAATCCAAGGAGGAGACAGATGAGCTACTCCAATACATAAGACAAAGTGAGTACTCTATCATTGATCAACTCAATCGTACTCCAGCAAAGATAACTTTGTTATCACTCATTATGAGTTCGGAACCGCACCGAAACGCATTGTTAAAAGTCTTGAATGAATCATTTGTTCCGCATGCAATATCCCAAGAAAAGTTTGAAGGAATCATTGGTAATATTACAGCCAATGATCATCTGACCTTCACGAATGAAGAACTCCCTTTAGAAGGGTCCGATCACAACAAGCCCTTGCATATTTCCGTTAAATGCAAAGAATATCTCATTTCCAGAGTTCTTGTGGATAATGGGTCATCCTTAAACGTTATGCCCAAAAGTACACTCGACAAGATAATAATGCAAGAAACCCACATACGCCCGAGTAATACAATAGTTCGAGCTTTTGACGGATCAAGACGTGAAGTAGTAGGAGAGATTAGTCTGCCAATCCAAATCGGACCTACTATTTTCAACATAGACTTCCACGTGATGGATATCACACCAGCATACAGTTGTCTCCTTGGTAGACCTTGGATTCATAGCGCTAAGGCAATACCTTCAACGCTCCACCAGAAAGTCAAGTTTGTGACAAATGATAAACTGGTCACAGTTCAAGCTGAAGAAGACTTTCTAATAAGCAAACCATCTATCCAACCATATGTGGATGCGGCTGAAGAGGCTCTCGAAACATCTTTTCAAGCACTTGAAATTGCCAATATTGAAAGACTCCCTAATAACATGAAGGTGGCCCATATGATGAAAAGATATGGATATCACCCCGGGCAGGGGCTTGGAAAAAACGCTCAAGGAATAAGAGAGCCACCAGATTTCAAAGATAATCCGTTAAAGTATGGATTAGGGTATGACCCTACAAAAGATCAAACCATACGAAGAACAGGGAAGTTTTACCCCTCGAAGATGGTATTCCGAAAAGAAGGGGTACTAGCGCAAAGGGTAGCGTTAGTCATTAAGTGTCCGTCTTCCGATTCTAGGGGATGTAAATCTAGGGACTATTAGAGATCACTCCTCGGGGTTTGCCCGTCCCCCGAGCATCTTTAGGGCACACATTTCCCTGAAATTACAAAAGAATGCTATTCTTACTATCTGCTTCTTTTCTTGCTAAATGTATCTATACCCCATTTTAATAAACAAAGTTTAGATAAATGTTTTGTTCCAAATGCGTCCAAATAAGTAAAGCGCCGCAAAGCAAAGTCAAAATAAATTGATTAACTAGAAACACATATAAAATTCATCTTGATAAAATCAAGTTTTGACAAATGTTGTGCAAAAAAAAATATATATATACGCATACAAAAAAGAAAGCCCGTCAAGGTCAAAGACCAAGACAAGAAAATAAAAGGGCAAAATACCCGGCAGGAAACCCACAAAGGGGGCTGCGCAAAAATTAGGGTAAACCCGGCAGGAGACCCGAACAATAATAAAGGGTAGCCTGGGCAAAAGTTAGGGTTATTAAAAGTCCGCTAGGTATTCCCAAAAAATAAATACAAAAAGGGAACCTAGGACATAAGCACAACATCCTAGACTGAAAACCTGAAAGGGCGGCCTAGGGAAGTTAGTCAATCACAAAAAGCGCCATAAATCAGTAAACAACGACGCCACGTTATAAGAGCAAAACGTTTTGTCTAAACTAGCCTAAACACCGAACCAACCCTGGCTAGCCATTCTTACAAAAACCTTTATTACAAAAATATCACTCTAAAACACAAACCTTTGCAATAAATCCTTTTCCTTCTCTTCTCTTGACCATTTCACTAAAGCATTCAAGTAATAAAGGGGAATGTGATAACATAGTGATCAATAGGAAGGTTGAAATCCCTAAGGAAAGGAAGGAGGGCATTGACATGGCAGTTGCTCTACGAACGGAAGATTGCTCTTCGACCATAGCAAAGGAAATTCCAAGACGGTAAATCAGTACAGCTAAGCTTGTTATCCAAGAAACAGGACGATGTTAAGGCACAACACCAAGAATGCGCCCAAAGTCAAAGCACATCAGTTAAAACTCTCGAAATATTAACTGAAATAGATCCTAGGATGCATATCATGAAGCATTACATACATTAAAGCATAGATGAAGGGAATCCTATCTTCAATTTCATCAAAAAACACGAAAATTAACTCAAAAAAAGCAAAAACCCACTTAAGAAGCTTGGGACGGCCGTCCCAAAGTCCAGACGGCCGTCCCAAGTGCCATTTTACGTTTGGGACGTGCGTCCCAGGAGGGGGTCCCAGCATGCCCATTTTTGCCATTTGGGACGGCCGTCCCAACCCAGACGGCCGTCCCAAACTCCCCTGCGCGGCCTATATATGTGGGGCGCGGATTTGAGCTTTGGCACCTCATTCCAAGCTTTCTATCTTGCTTCTTCTCCCTTTCTACACATTTCTAGCATTCTTAAGTAAGTATTACCTACAATGGAGCACGGAGAAGCCTCGTCCAGAAGAAAACGCACTAGGACTGCTGCTAGAAGAGCTCCTGCCACCAGTATGATGATGGCAGAAGCACACCAACAAAGACTGGCAAATATCCAGCAATTTGCCTGGTACCCGATGCTGCGACTAGACTTCGGGATCCTAGCTACATTCGGCTGGGAACAAGACGTTAGGAGGTTCATCCACAACATAGGATGGGACTTCCTACTTCGCGAGCCGCCCACTCGGATCCATCGCACCGCTACGATGGAGTTTCTCGCCTCTGTCAACATGATGGAAATGCCATCCGCCACTCCTGGGGTGCCACCAACACAAGCTGTCTCCTACTGGATGGATGGAGCCTATCGGACCACCGCCTTGGATGACTTCAATGTCATCATGGGATTCTGCCAGCGAGCCGATACGAGAACACCAGAATATCGGTCCGCATATCTGGAGAAACCTACTGTTCTCACCACCACCAGTATGTGGAAGGATATTACTGGAGCTATCAATCTCCCATCTCATCTGAAGGGTGCAGCCTTCAATCCCCCTCTTCGCATATGCCACAAGTTACTTGCTGGGACCATTCACAGCAGGAAAGAGAGCCAGGGGAAGGTCACGCTGGCTGATCTTTTTATAATTTACTGCATGCATCAGGGACACCGATGCAACCCAGGATACGCATTCCTGAAGGCTGCAAAGGAATGCGGTACTCGAGGACCAGCGGGAGCGATCATGGTGGCTCCCTTCCTTACCCCTCTTGCTGAATACTGGGGATGCACAGACGGAGAAGATATCCCAGCTGAACTTCAACCAGAGCCTATCAACGGAGGAGTGCTGACGAACATGAGTATCCTCAGCAGAGAAGGATCAGGTTTCATCCTAAACCCTATCATCTCGATTTCGTGGGATATGCGCGATTTCAATACGCCGCAAGATATCCCTACCACTTCAGAGTCCCAGCAGCAATCACGCGATCCGGACTTCTCCGGCTTATACCGACGCTTAGATGAGGAGCATGCCTATATGGAAGGAGAGTTCCAGTCTATACGCCAGCAGTTCAGTCAGCTGAATGTTAGGCAAGACAGGACGGACCGCCAGATAGAAAGCCTGGTCCAGACCCAGGCGAGGTTCCAGCGTCGCCTACTCCGCCGCTTCCCTTCACCAGTACCATCCGCCCACTCCAGTCCAGAGGCGGATGATTAGGAAGAGTCTTTCTATAGTTTTTTTAGTATTCCGAAAAAAAAGAGAGAAGCTTGAATGTACCCAAACAAAAAGCAGTAATAAATAAAACTCGTTATTTCTGTTTTACACTTCGCAATCAAAAAGCCCATGTGTATAAAATAAAAGGCACACATGATTTACTAAAAAGCCAGATTTCAAAATAGCTCGCGATGAAAACTAAGTCGCGAAAGTAAAAGGCGGAATCAAAATTATCTTCAGCAAAATAAGGAGCTCCAAGAAAGCTAGCTCCAACCATCAACCTTCTACACCAATAAAAGAAGGTACATCAAAAACAGAAAAGCCAGCAGAAAGGCTTGATGAGCCCCAAGCGGATCCTTGCCTACTCCGAAGGCAACACAAAAATTACTCCATGACTCAGTATCAACACCACATGAGTCATCAAACATAAATCACTTGGAGCTGCAATCAGCATCTTTCCATCCAAGAAAAAGGAAGTCATCAAAGTAGAAAAGCCAACGGAAAGACTTAATTATCCCCAAACGGATCTTTGCCTACTCCAGAGGCAAAACAAAAAGATTACCTCACGACTCGAAGACATCACCGCATGAGTCATCAAGCACACTCATTAGAGAGTCGCCGCCTCAAGGAGTTCATCAAAGAAAAAACAGAGTCAAAATCCCCCACATCACTGGGGGGCAACAAAAAGAAAGAAGAGAAAAGCCTTTCATCCTCTAACAAAGGCCACTGCAAGAAAAAGCCGAAAGAAAATCCCCAAGAAGAGCACATCAAGAAAAATCTATAAAAGAAGAAAATGAGAAAATTCCATCCACAGGAAAGCAAATCAACCCCCCGGTGGATCACCAAAAAGAAAATTTTCTCCCCAGTAAGCCTAACCGCAAAGGCAAATTACAAATTATAAATCCACAAAGAGTTAAGCACCCAATATGAATATCCCCAGCGAAGTACAAAACCTTCACTCCCAAGAATGCCTATGCTTACTCAGAAACAAGCAAAGAGCCGATATCCCCAAGAAGCGGGAAATCAACCTATAAGAGGTAATACAAGCACAAAGCTTTCAAAAAACATCTACCTACTCAGAGGTATTATCAAGAACAAATATCCTCAAGAAGAACATCAGCCTATTCAGAGATGAAAAACAACAAGTAAAAAGCCTTCACCACTATTGAAGCACCCGCCTAATCAAGAGGCACAATCAAAAAATCAACAAATCCCCAGTGGATTCCCGCCTAATCAAGAGGCACAACAAAATCCCCAAGTAGATTCCCGCCTAATCAAGAGGCACAACAAAATCCCCAAGTAGATCTTCGCCTAATCAAGAGGCACAATCAATAAGAAAATTCAAAATCCCCAGAGGATTCCCGCCTAAAAAGAGGCAACCAACAGAAACTCCCCGGTAAAAGCCGGATGACTAAAACAAAAAAGTCAAAATCAATTATTCCCCAGAGGCGCATGATAAAAAGACAGTAAGCCGCCGACATTAGAGTCCGTCAAGATGCAGACTCACACACTAGAGCCTTGTCAAGATACAGGTTCGCACCCAGTGGGGGTGTAAAAACCATTAGAGTCCGTCAAGATGCAGACTCGCACACTAGAACCATGTCAAGATGCAGGTTCGCACCCAGTGGGGGTGTAAAAACCATTAGAGTCCGTCAAGATGCAGACTCGCACACTAGAACCATGTCAAGATGCAGGTTCGCACCCAGTGGGGGTGTAAAAACCATTAGAGTCCGTCAAGATGCAGACTCGCACAATAGAGCCTTGTCAAGTTGCAGGTTCGCACCCAGCGGGAGGCGTAAAAACCATTAGAGTCCAGCAAAATGCAGACTCATACCAGATGGTGGTGAGTACTCATCAGGCCTTACAGAAGGGGGTCTACCATGACAGGGGGTTCGTACTCGTCAAAACACCAGATAGGGGTTGGTACCTATCAAAATATTTATCATCCGGAGGATCAACAAGGAACAACATCCGAAGGATAACCGGGCAAAAGGGTTAACTCCTTCCCCTACCAACTAATTTTGTCGGCATATTAAAGCCGAACGAATTAGTTAGGCAGAGCGAAGGGGGGCAGTTGTAGACCCCTAATTTTGCCCGGCCTCTCAAAATAAAAGCTAGAGGAATTTCACTCGAAGATGGAGTTCATCCGGCTTCCCAAAACCGAGAAGGACCTCATGCAACAAGACGGAGTTCACTCATTCGCACGATAAAAGCCAAAAGAGACTTCCTACACAAAGACAAAGCTCGCCCGGCATCTTAATGAAGGCCAAGAAGACTTCCTATATGAAGATAAAGCTTCAACAGACACACATCGGCATCAATCTATGTCCGAAAAAGGAAAGGAAAGCTTCCCGGGGTCCCAGAACGCGAAGACTGGACAAAACAGGCCGAGACCACCGTCCCAGGGTTGGGACGGCCGTCCCAACCTCTTAAATTCAGTTGGGACGCGCGTCCCAAAGTTGGGACAGCCGTCCCAAACCCATTTTAAGTGGGACGGCCGTCCCGGCCTTCCTGGGGGTCCCGCTCTGTGTAAATTTGCCATTTGGGATGGCCATCCCAGTCCAGACGGCCGTCCCAACCCAGACGGCCGTCCCAAAGTGCGCCAGCTGCGAAAAACTATAAATAGGAGGCTCATTTGCCACTTTTTCAGACCACAGACACTCCAGAGAGCTCTGAAACACTTTAGAGCACTTGTCTATTTCTCTCCCTCTCTCGAATGATCTTTCCGATTGCCTTAAAGAGGTAATAATCGGTTAAGGAATTATATTCCGGCATTCGATTCTTCTTTAAATTTTTAGTAGAGTTGATCTTGTATTGGTGAGGAGAGACTGTGTAGAAAGAGGGGTTGCCAAAACGCATCCTCACAGTTCGAGATTCTCAATATAAAGCCTGCTACGGAGGTTCTTTTCAATTCCCTTCTCTTTTATTGTTTTATTTATTGTTTTATTGTTTTATTTAGCTTTATTATGTCATGTAGCATAGGATCATGTAGATAGCTATTTTAATATCTCTTTTATTGCTTTATTTAGCTTTATTCATCATTTTATGCATGCAACATAGAATAAAATCATGTAGATAGCCATTTAATATTATGTAATAAAATAGGGTAATCGCGTAATTTCTCGTAGTCTTTATTTAAATAAATTAATCTATCATAGGGAACCCGAAAGGGGCGTTGTGGGGTGCTAACACCTTCCCCACACGTAACTAACTCCCTTACCCAACTCTGGTTATAATGGCCAAGTGCAGTTTTTCTTAAAATCAACATTTTTTCCTTTTCCAATGTTTAAGGTCAAAACATTGGTGGCGACTCCATAAGAACCCCTTTTCGAAAACCTTTTAAAACAAAAAACGCGAGTCTAAACCATCTTTTCGCGACCGCTCGCATAAACGTTTCGAGACGTCCTCCGGACGTCGAAGGGGACGGCGGCGACACGGGCAAAATTAGAGGTCTACACCCCATGACTCAGCATCATCACCACTACATGAGTCATTGAGCACACTCAACCAAATCTCCGCCACATTTCCCAATGGAGAATAAAGGCTTCAAAAGCCCATCATCATCAACAGTCAAAAGAGTCCAAACCATCAAGGGCTCAACAAAAAAAGAAAAAAGAAGAAAACTCTTGCATCCCCAGCGGATATCCAAAAGAAAGGGTCGCAACAGAGAAGGCTGAATAAAAATCCCCTAGTGGATCATACTAGAAAAAAACTACAGAAATTCCGATCCCCCAATAGAATAAGAGCTTCACAACTTTAGCTCGCATCAACATCAATCAAGGAGCCAAGATTCCATCCCTAGAAAAGAAAAAATCAGATCCCCAAGAAATCAACTAATTCCCTGGTGGATCACCAAAGAAAGAAAACTTCATCCCTAGTGGACCCCCCAAAAAGAAGAAAAAAAAAGCTAGCGTAATAAAAAGAGACTAAAAAGTAAAAAGGCTTACGCATTATCCCGAAAAAGTCAAACTCCAAATCGCGAAAAAAAAGAGATAAATCGCGAAAAAAGGCAAAATCAAATAAAAATCCTAGCTCCCTAAGTGGGTCACCTCAGAAAAAGGAAAAATCAACAAAAAAGAAGGAATCGAAAATTCCATTCCCCCAATAGAATAAGAGCATCACAAAAACTAGCTCGCACCCATATCAATTAAGGAGTCGAGACTCCATTCCCCCAAAGGGCTACCAAAATCTGACCCCCGGGAAGTCAACCAATTCCCCGGTGGATCAATAAAAAAGAAAGATCATCCTAGTGAGCCTACTACAAAGGAAAAACTTCAGGTTCATCCTCAGAATGTCATTTGCCTACGCATAGGCAAGACCTGGCAAGCAAGAGTCAGCATCCCCATAAGGGAATATCAGCCTAGTCAGAGGCAAAACAAATGCAGCCAAAAGTCTTCACTCCAATGAAGCATCTGCCTGCTCAGGGGCACCATCAAAATCAACAAATTTTCAATGGATATCCGCCTACTCAAGAGGCGTCACCAAGATCAACAAATCCCCAGAGGATTCCTGCCTACCTAAGAGGCACTCATAAAAAATCCCTGACAACCAGCAAAGTCGGATGACCACTACTAAAGGATCAAAACAAAGAATCCCCAACAATCAACAAGCTGGATGGCTATTAGGAAAAACCGAAAATCAAAAGCTCCCCGACACACTAGAGGACTTTATCAAATGAAAGCATTCAAAATGCAGGCGCATGAGCTAAAGAGCAGTAAGCCGCCACCACCACCAGTCCCACGAAGTGGACTATACCAGCCTGATGGGGGGTTCATACCCATCAACTTGCGCACGAAGTGCGCCTGATCTACACACGAGCCAGACCAGTAAGTCGCAGTCGGTCCAACGCAGAGGACCATACCAGCCTGATGGGGGGTTTATACTCATCCAGCCCGATGCACAGTGGGCTGCAACTACCAGCATGATGGGGGGTTTATACTCATCCAGCCCTACGCACAATGGGCTGCAACTACCAGCCTGATGGGGGGTTTATACTCATCCAGTCCTACCCATAGTCGGCTGTAACTACCAGCCTAATGAGGGGTTTATACTCATCAACCGAAGGATCGACTACCGTCAGAAGGAGTATCCTGAGGTTCTACCATGTGTCAACCAAAGGGATCGGCTATTGTCAGAAGGAGCATCCTGGAGGCGCACAACACATTTTTCCCCAAAGGATCAGCCACCGCAAGACGGAGAATCTGAAGGACAACCGGACAAGAGGGTTAACTCCTTCACCCTCCAGCCGATCTTCTTGGCACAACAAGCCAACAATCGGCTAGTCAGGTGAAGCGGGGGGCAGCTGTAGACCCCAAATCTTGCCCGACCTCGAAATAAAGAGCAAAAGACCTCCTATTCGAAGATGGACAAAGCCTAAAAAGCCACTAGGAGAGACTATTAGGCCCCATATTAGAGTAGGAAGGTTTTTCTGTACAAAATATAAGGATTTCCACCTTAAGGGGTCGAGACCGCCGTGTCGCTTTTTGGGACCGTCGTCTTGCTGAAGGGCAAGTCGAGACCACCCTCCCATTTGGCGAGACAACCCTCTCGCCATTTGGCAAGTCGATACCGCTGTCTCGCCAAACGAGATGGCGGTCTCGCCATTTGTCAAAGTCGAGACTGTCGTCCCGAATGGCGAGACCACCGTCTCGACCTTGCCAGGCAAGACGACCATCTCGACCTGACAGGCGCAAATCCCTATAAATAGGGAGCACTCTCCCCTTCATTTCACACAGTTCTTCCATTCTTCCTTCTACATTTTCTTAGAATACCTCTTTTAGAGCCCCTCCAAAGCATTTCCGGAATTTCTGAGTGTTTTAAGAGAGTTTTATAGCAAAAAAGCGGCATTGTAGAGCGAAGGGCTGCCAAAACACACCCTATTTTTCACGAGAATTAATCAAAGCTTGCTCCGGAGGTTTCTTCACTCTCTACCTCTCTTTTATTGTCCTTTTACTTACATTAAATTATGCAATAGCTACTAAGCCCATGTAGTCATTATTTTTTTTTAATTCCACAAATAAAAGGGTAAAAGCGTCATTTCAAAAGTTTATTTATAAAATAACTAGCCCATCATAGGGAACCCGAAAGGGGCGTCGTAGGGGAGCTAATACCTCCCTTACACATAAATAACTCCCTTACCCAACGCTGGTTTTAACGACCAAAGTTGGTTTTTCTTAAAAAATCAACGCCTTTTTCTTTCCTTTTTCGATGTTTCTGGTAAAAACATCAGTGGCGACTCCATAAGAACCCTCTCAATCTTGCTCTTAGATCAACCCAGTTATCGGAAGATCTAAAAGCTCTCTTTTGAAAACCTCGCCCTTAGGTTCAGCCCGGTTATCGGACAACCTAAAGGCATTGTAATTCCACCCATATTAAAACGCGAAAAATGGAAGTCGGACCCATCGCGTCGCTCCGACCGCCTCTTTTGACGGCGGCGACAATAATCAATTAACACCCTACATAATCGATTATTACAGTACAATCATGCAAAAATTGATTAGTTAAGCAGATTTTAAGCTATTTCTAATATTCCTAAGTCTCTTCTAAGATAATAGAATCTATCCTTGGGAAGAGGTTTAGTAAAAATATCTGCTAATTGAAGCTTTGTATCAACATATTCAATTTTACAATTTCCTTTCCTAATATGATCTCTTAAGAAGTGATGTCTAACTTTTATATGCTTAGTTCTAGAGTGCATTACAGGATTCTTAGTGAGATTTATAGCACTTGTATTATCACACATCAAAGGAATATCACTTAGAAAGATACTATAGTCCTCTAATTGTTGTTTCATCCATAAAATTTGAGCACAACAATTACTAGCTGCAATATATTCAGCTTCAGTAGTGGATAAAGCAACACATGCTTGTTTCTTAGAATGCCAAGACACTAATGATGATCCTAACAAATGACATGTTCCACTAGTACTATTTCTATCTATTTTACATCCACCATAATCAGCATCAAAATAACCTATTAAACTAGGAGTAGCTTCAAATGGATACCATAAACCAAAAGTAGTAGTTCCTTTTAAATATTTTAAAATTCTTTTTACTACAGTTAAGTGAGATTCTTTTGGACATGCTTGAAATCTAGCACACACACAAACATAATGCATAATATCAGGTCTACTTGTAGTTAAGTATAACAGTGAACCTATCATACCTCTATACATAGATTGGTTAATTTCCAAACCTGTTTCATCCTTGCCTAAATTGCATGAAGTTCCCATGGGTGTGTTAGCTTCCTTTGAAGTGTCCATTCCAAATTTCTTGAGAATCTCTTTGCAGTACTTAGTTTTAGATACAAAAATGCCATCTTTAAGTTGTTTAATTTGAAGTCCAAGGAAGAACGTTAATTCTCCCATCATTGATATTTCAAATTCACCCTGCATTATCTTAGCAAATTCTACACACAAGGAATTATCAGTTGATCCAAAAATGATATCATCAACATATACTTGAACTAATAAGATATGTTCTTTTACTTTCTTAATAAACAAAGTGGAATCAATTTTTCCTCTAGAAAAATCATTTGAAGTTAGAAAACTACTTAATCTTTCATACCAAGACCTAGGAACTTGTTTTAAACCATATAAGGCTTTCTTCAATTTAAAAATATGATTTGGATATTTAAAATCTTCAAAACCAGGGGGTTGTTCCACATATACTTCCTCTTTGATAAACCCATTTAAAAATTCACTTTTGACATTCATTTGATATAATTTAAATTTCATCAATGAGGCATAAGCAAGAAGTAGGCATATAGCCTCTAACCTGGCAACAGGAGCATAAGTTTCATCATAATCAATACCTTCCTCTTGACAGTAACCTTTGGCAACAAGTCTGGCTTTATTCTTTGTTATATTTTCATCTTCATCAAGTTTGTTTCTAAATACCCACTTTGTTCCAATTACTTGATGTGATTCTTCTCTTGGAATTAATTCCCAGACTTGATTCCTTTCAAAGTGATTAAGTTCTTCTTGCATTGCTATGCACCATTGGTCATCTTTAAGAGTTTCTTCAACACTTTTGGGTTCTATATGTGAAACAAAAGCTACAGACATATAAAAATTGGTCATATTTCTAGTTCTTACCCCTTTTGAGATATCACCAATTATATTGTCCATTGAGAGTCCTCTTGGTGATTGCCATTCTTTTGCTAATTCAGTTGGTTGAGATGGCTCATTCTCATTCAAATACATTTCTTCCAGAGTCTCTCTTATGTATTCATCATCACCTGCAAGTTCTTTATTTGACTCAAGAGAATTTCCCTCAAGGTCTACAATTTCATCAAAGGTGACATTCACAAATTCTTCAACATTTAAAGTTCTTCTATTAAACACTCTATATGCTTTGTTAGTTAGTGAATAACCTAAGAAAATTCCGTCATCAGCTTTTGAGTCAAACTTTCCTAAGTTATCTTTTCCATTATTCAAAACAAAGCATTTACATCCAAATATTTTTAAATTAGCAACATTAGGCTTTCTACCATTCAACAGTTCATAAGGAGTTAATTTTATGATTGGCCTTATAAGCATTCTATTCAATACATAACATGCAGTACTTACAGCATCGACCCAAAAATATTTAGGAACATTTGATTCATTTAGCATTGTTCTAACAAGTTCCTCTAGTGACCTATTTTTCCTTTCTACTACACCATTTTGTTGGGGATAGGTACAGAAAAATTATGCAAAATTCTATTTTCCTCACAATTATTTTCAAACCATTCATTTTGAAACTCTCCACCATGGTCACTTCTTAATACCTTAATTCTTAAGTCTTTCTCATTTTGAATTTGCTTTGCAAACTTCCTAAAGATCTTAAAAGCTTCACTTTTTAATGTTAAGAAAAATGTCCAAGTATATCTAGAAAAATAATCAACAATTACAAGAGCATAATAATTTCCACCAAAACTTTTTATCCTAGATGGACCAAATAAATCTAAGTGTAAAAGTTCTAAAGGTTTTGATGTGGAAATAAAATTCTTAGATTTAAATGATGATTTTACTTGTTTACCTTTTTGACATGCATCACATAATCTATCTTTTTCAAATTTTAACTTAGGCAAACCAACAACTAAGTCCTTTGCTATTAATTTGTTTAATTGATGCATATTTATATGAGCCTCTCTCTTATGCCATAACCATGGGTTTTCTTCCTTAGCAACTAAGCATGTTATACTAGTATGATGTATACAATCCAAATCAATCAAATATATATTATTATGCCTAATGCCTTTCAATGCTACATTTTCAGAATTCACTAAATGTATGGTACAAAACTTACTTTCAAAGATTACCTTGAATCCTTTGTCACAAAGTTGACTTATAAGATTATGCTTTAGCCCATCAACAAGAAGCACATCCTTTATCTCCAAAGTGTTTGCACCACCAATATTTCCAATTCCAAGTATCTTTCCTTTGTTGTTATCCCCATAGGTTACATATCCTTGTTCTTTAGCTTTGAAACTTACAAATTTCGTTTTGTCTCCGGTCATATGTTTTGAGCATCCACTATCAAGATATCGCATAGACTTCTTGGATTTGTAAGTTTCCTACAAAACAAGAACATAGTAATCTTAGGTCCCCATAATTTTTGGGTCCTTGGGGTTAAAGACAAACAAATCATTTAACTATAGGAACCCAAACATATTTTCCTTTAGGAACACCAAATTGCTTAATTCTACATCTATTTGAAGTATGACATGTTTCATACAATAAAAGCATGCATTAGATGTAATTTTAGAATATGATACATTTCTAACTATTGACGGTTTAGTTTCTTTTTCAACTCATACTCTTCTATTTTTAATTTTAGGCTTTTTTAAGGGAACATGATGGATTTCTCTATTTTGAACAATATCAACTTTATCCTTATAGTTATCACTTATTTCCTTCTTAGCTTTATCAAGTAAATGTCTAAATAAATCAAGTTCATATTCATACTCTTTACATGATGCACATGCTATATTCTTATTATCTTTTTCTTCTAAACATACAATTTTCGTTTTTAATGTTTCCTTTTCCTCTAAACATACAATTTTCGTTTTTAAGGACTCCACCTCTTTTTCGGATTTATTCTAACACTTTTTCAAAGATTTGTATTCATTTTTCAAGTCCTTAAAAGCATTAAACAAATCTTCATATGCATTTTGTAATTCATCAAAGTTATTTTCATCATCACTTGAGGAAGAGTCGGAATCACTAACCTCAAAGTCGAAAGATATATTGTCTTTTGCCATCAAGCAAATGTTAGCTTCTATTTTCGAATCACTTGACTCCAAACTTGAGTCACTATCATCCCAAGCAATGTAGGCTTTCTTCTTGAAGAATTTCTTTCCTTTGTTATCTTCATTCTTCTTGTTTGGACATTCGGTTTTTACATGTCCTGTTTCACCACAACCATAACATTTGATATTTAAAGAAGTACTTTCTATTACCTTTCCCTTACCTTTGAAGGGTTGCTTTCCTTTGACTTTCATAAACTTGGTAAATTTCTTTATCATAAGACTCACTTGTTCTTCTTCTTCATTTTCTGAGTCTTCTTCTTCCTTCTTGTTCTTACTCTTGGAAATTTCAATTTTGAAGGCTAGGTTCCTCTTTTGGTGTTGACCTTCTTCATCATCTAGCCTTCCAAGTTCAAGTTTGTGCTCTCTCAACTTTCCAAAGAGCGCCGCCATAGACATTGTTACTACATTTTGTGACTCCGTGATGACCGTCACCTTAGGTTGCCATTTCCTATCCAAAGATTTCAAGATTTTTACATTTAATTCATCAACATAAAATTTTTTACCTAATCCAGTGAGATGATTCACTATGTGCGTGAAACACTTTTGAACGTCAAAGATTGTTTCTCCTTGTTGCATCCGAAACATCTCATATTCTTAGATCAATGAATTCTTCCGTGCTCTTTTTACATCGTCAGTACCTTCGTGGGTTACTCTTAACATTTCCCACATTTCTTGAGCACTTTTACAAACAGAGATCCTGTAAAACTCATCAAGGGTTAAAGCAGATGAAATAATATTTCTAGCCCTAACATCATATTGGGCTTTCCTATTTTCTTCAGTCGTCCATCTAGAAAATGGTTTTGATACTTCTACTCCATTTTTCAGAAATTTTAGGAATAAAAGGACCGTTTAAAATTGCGTCCCAAACACCTCTATCAACAGACTCTAAAAATATTTGCATTCTAACTTTCCAAAATGGATAATTTTGCCCCACAAAAAGTGGGGGTCTATTGATAGAGGCACCCTCGGCAAACGTTTGATTTTCTCCGGCCATTTTCGAAAATTGAATGACTATCAAAGCAAGCTCTGATACCACTTGTTAGAATCGCGCAGCGGAATGTTTGTGTTTTCGGACAAAAACCAAGAGGAAGGGGGGTGAATTGGTTTCTTAACAAAAATTAGGGTTTTAAAATTTTCTCCAAATTTCAACAATTAAAAATGTTGTGTAAAGTAAATAGAGCAAGGATAGAGTATTACACAGTCGATTTATACTGGTTCGAATAAAAAGACCTACGTCCAGTTGTTAATCACTCAAACAGATGATTAACATTGTCACTATAATCACAGTTATACAATCAGATTACAAATGAAAAGATAAGGTAAAGAATACACCTCTCTTGAGTCACACAAGAGATTAACACCTCCTTTGAATAAGAACAACTTTCCCTAGAGATGACACAACACACAATCCACCAAGAAAACTCACTCAGTGATTCTTATCGCATCTAGCCCACACTAGGTTTGAAAAGCCCATTTTTCCTCCAACAAATAGTTCTCTGGCAGTCACAGCTCTCAACTTTTGTTTGAAAAAGGTTGTTCAATTTGCAGAGAGCCTTAGAGAACCTTAAGTAGAAAGATTAGGGTTTGGGAATTGGGGATTTTTGAAAATAGATGAATTAGGAATAGGGTTTTCGAAACTTTGTCCAATTTTGAAATTTAAAACACATATCTGACTAAAATAATCGATTATCTTGAGTGTTAATTGATTATTCTAGAGCCAAATTCGCAGAGAACCCAAAACAGCTCAGTTTAATCGATTAACTTGGCATTTAATCGATAAACAACCCAGTTAATCGATTAACAGAGGGTTTAATCGATTATTCCAGAGAGCAGATGTTGAAAATGGTTTTCTCTCTATAATAATTGATTATCCTGCCATTTAATCGATTAATCCAGTATGTTTTTGATAAAAATGAGTTTTTAGAACCTTTAAAGAGTGGACTATGTGCTGGCTATCTTAGACTCTAATATTATAGACTCAAAATCATAGAAACAGAGTTATTACATAACATTACAAGTCTTCAAATCTTTAAGCCCTTTATTCTTGAATCATCATCAAAATCTACAAGCTTTATATCCTTGTATATTCAAAATTCATATCCTTGTATGTTTCAACACCTTGCACACAACAGTTTCCTCTATACCCAGGGGCAAGTGAGATAACCTTAGGGAGTGGGTGGCATTGTACGATTTGTCATAATGAGGGCCATGAGCCCACTGGTATGGTCAGAAACCACCACTTATGGTGATAACCTTCCTCTTTTGGCCTAAAGACTTATAAGGCCTTAGTGCCATGCATGGTCTAAGGGATGGAAGAGTGGGAACCCTATAATGGGGGCACCTTGGGGGCCTGGCCTTGGTGAAGATAATTAGAACTGTTGAACATACAAGGATATGATGCTTGAAGATTTTGATGATGATTCAAGAACAAAGGACTTAAACACTTGAAGACTTATAATCATTTTTATTTACTTGTAATAACTTTGTTTTGTCTTTTAGAGTTTGTAAAATTAGAGTCCAAGATAGCCAACACATAATCCATCCTCTGAAAGTTCATTTTTATCAAAACCACTCTATGGTAATCGATTATTACTCAGGATAATCGATTATCCTACTTGAAAATGTGTTTTTGAAAAGCTTGCTGGAATAATCGATTATTTGGGTTGATAATCGATTATCCCACTTAAATTTGGTTTTTGAAAACTTTGTGATAATCGATTATCACTCAGGATAATCGATTATCCTGGTCCAAAACTTCTCCTCTGCGAAAATGGTTTTGGAATAATCGATTATCACTCAAGATAATTGATTATCTACGTCTGTTATGAGTTTTGAATTTCAAATTTGGACCAATTTACGAAAACCCTTTTCCCAATACTTCAAGTTTCGAAAATCATTATTTCCCATAACATATTCTCTCTACTTAAGGTTCTTTAAGACTCTCTGCAAAATAACAAACCTTTTTTCATACAAAAGTTAAGAGTTGTGACTGTTAGAGAACTTTCTGTAGGGAAGAAAAAGAGGCTTTTGAAAACCTAGTGTGGGCTGGAAGCGATAAGAATCAATGAGTGGGTTTCTTGGTGGATTGTGTGTTGTGTCGTCTCTAGGAAAAACTGTTGTTCATCCTTTCTGGATTCAAAGGAGGTGTTCATCTCTTGTGTGACTCAAGAGAGGTGTTTTCTATTCCTTATCTTTTTCAATTTGTAATCTGTTGTAACTTGTGATTATAGTGACAACGTTACACCTTTTTAGAGTGATTAACAACTGTCGGATAAAATCAAACCTTTGCCGAGGGTGTTTCTATCAATAGACCCCCACTTTTTGCGGGAAAAAATTATCCTTTTTGGAAAGTTAGAATGCAAATATTTTTGGAGTCTATTGATAGGGGTGTTTGGGATGTTGTTTTAAATGGTCCTTTTATTCCAAAAGTTACTCTGCGCCTTGGGACTCCAAGCAGCTCTAGATCATGGGGTAACGAAACTCAAAGTTTTCGGTGACTCATCCCTTGTTATCTACCAACTCAAGGGTGAATGGGAAACCAAAAATTCCAAATTGATCCCATATCTAGAGTACATTCGTAATATGGTTTCAAGGATGGAAAACGTCACTTTCGAGTACATCCCTCGGGAAGACAATCAGTTCGTAGATGCCCTCGCTACTTTGTCATCTATGTTCGCCTTAGATCAAGAACATGAGCTACCGATTATCCATATTAGGTTGCATGACAAACAAGCTTTTTGCATGGCAGTAACCAGCGAGGAAGACAAATCCCCTTGGTATCATGACATCAAGTGATACCTCATGAAGGGAGAATATCCCGAGGGAATTAATGATAATGACAAGAGGAACATTCGAAAGAGAGCCATAGGGTTCACGCTGATTGGAGGAACCCTTTATAAGAAAATTTTCGATTCTAGCTTATTAAGGTGTGTGGACCACGAAGAAGCTCAAACCCTAATTAAGGAAATTCATGAAGGAGTCTTCGGAACCCATATACCAGGGCATGTCATGGCAAGGAAAATCCTCAGAGCAGGATACTTATGGTCCACAATGGAGCGAGACTGCCACTAGTACGCTAAGAAATGTCACAAATGCCAGGTCTACACCGACAATGTTCATGTCCCACCGACACCCCTCAACATCTTAGCTACACCATGGTCATTCTCCATGTGGGGCATGGATGTTATTGGACCCATAAAGCCCAAAGTGTCCAATGGTCATCGCTTCATCTTGGTGGCCATTGACTACTTCACCAAATGAGTAGAAGTGGCGTCCTACGCACATGTGACCAAGAAAGTGGTGACTACTGTCGTCAAGAAAAATATCCTGTGTCGGTATGGCACCCCTCATCGTCTTATTACTGATAATGGGACCAATCTGAACAATAAGATGATGGAAGAGTTATGCCAAGATTTCAAAATTCAACATCATAATTCCTCTCCATACCAACCCAAAATAAACGGTGCAATAGAGGTGGCGAATAAAAACATTAAGAAAATCATCCAGAAGATGGTGATAACATATAAAGATTGGCACAAAATGTTGCCCTTTGCCCTTCACGGATATCGGACTTCCGTACAGACCTCCATAGGAGCCACTCCATTTTCCCTCGTATACGGCATGGAGGTCGTACTGCTAGTGGAAGTCGAAATACCCTCCCTGCAAGTCATTATGGAAGCAAAGTTGACAGAAGCAAAATGGGTCCAAAATCGATACGATCGGTTGAACCTAATTGAAGAAAAATGATTAGACGCCATATGTCATGGACAATCCTACTAATAGAAAATCAAGAAGGCTTACGACAAAAAGATCAACCCACACACTTACCACGAGGGGGATTTAGTGATAAAGAAATTGCTTCCAACCCAGAAAGATAAAATCGGAAAATGGGCTACAAACTATGAAGAACCCTTTGTGGTCAAGCGAGCATTCTCAGGAGGAGCTCTTATCCTCACCAACATGGAGGGAGAGGAACTTCGACACCTGGTCAATTCAGATGCGATAAAGAAGTATTACGCTTGAAGGCATTGTTCATGACCCACCAGGATGAAAACCCGCAAAGGGCGTCCTGGGCAAAAGTTAGGGTCCATGCACCTCACTAGGATACGTCCTAGGCAAAACTTAGAGGTTTCAAAAACAAAAATAAAATTAAAAGAGCAATGACTATCTTAGCCGAAAATGCAAGGCGACTAAGATAATGTTTTCCAGAAGTGGGCAAGCTTTGTATAGTCTTCACTCCGGGTTCGAGTATCTCGACTAAAGCAACCAGGAGAACAAAAGGGGCAGATATCAGAGACATGATTGTTGTAGCCTATACAACTTAGCCAGCCATGCTTCTAAATTCCTTTGTAAATCCTTCTGTGAAAAGAAAGCCATTTGTTTATATCAATAAAATTGTCTTTCATTTCTTTTCTTTTGACCAAATTATGAAAATTCCTCTATGTTAATGATTCATAAGCATGCATAAAGAACCAACACAAGAAAGCATAAGAAAAGAAATGAAAAAGAATAAACGCTTGCTAGGAAATTCTTAGGAAAAAATTAGGGTGGCCTGCTAGATCGAAAACCTGCAAAGGGAAATCTAGGAAAAAGATAAGGCAATTATAAAAAGGGAAAAATCCGCTAAGATATCCTAGGCAAAAATTAGGCATCCTGATAGATCGAAAACCCCAAAAGGGCGGTCTAGGCAAATGATAGGTGTAAACCCCAAATCTTGTCCGACTTCATAATAAAGCCAGAAGACCTCCATTCGAAGATGGATAAGGCCTCTTTAGGTCCTTAGGCATGTTTACCAGGATCCATGTTAGGATAGGAAGACCTTCTGTACACGAAAATAAGAGAAATCTCGCCAAGAGCCCGAGACAGCCGTCCCCTTTGGCCAGACGGCCGTTTTCCCTCAATAAGGCGAGATGACCATCTCGCCTGACAAGGGTTGAGACTGCCATCTTGCTTGACAAGGGTCGAGACTGTTGTCTCGCCTTGACTGGCACGAAAACCTATAAATAGGACCTTGCCCCTCCCCCCTCATTTCACACATTCTCACATCCTAACACTCCTACTACTCTCTTGGAAGTTTTTTAACACTTGAGAGTGACTCTGAGCATTATTCCAGAGTTTGAGTGAGCTTTTCGATTTTTGTTAAAGTAGAAATCGGTTAAGGAAGTCTCCCATTGAGACGTCCGACCCTTGGTAAAGTGTTCTTTTTCTTTATTGCGGGAGAGGAGCGTGCTTGTAGAGTGCGGGGACAACTAAAAAGCTTCCTCAAGTCTTTAAGAGTTAATATAAAAGCTCACTTCAGAGGTTTCTTTTCTATTCTCTCTCCTTTACTGTTTTCTTTACTGCTTTCCTTGTATGCATTAGATAATAGGATCATGTAGATATTTAAAATTCTGCAAGTAGATAAATAAATAGGGTAAAAACATAGTGTCTTAGTCTTTATTTTATAAACTAGTCCATCATAGGGAACTCGAAAGAGGCGTTGTGGGGTGCTAACACCTTCCTCACATGTAACTAACTCTATTACCCAACTCTGGTTGTAATGGCCAAAGTTGGTTTTCTAAAAAACCCATGCCTTTTCTTCCTTTTTCGATGTTTACGGTAAAAACATCGGTGGTGACTCCATCGAACCTTTTCGAAAACCTCACCTTTAGGTCCAACCCAGTTATCAGACAACCTAAAGGCGTTGAACATCTTCTTTAAAAAACGTGAGTCATTCAAAAACTATTGCGTCGCTCTAACCGCCTCTTTTGATGACAACGACAAATGGAGACTCCACTGGGGAAGCTAGAGAGTTGATCCCATTAAGTGATGAACTAGTCTAATAAATAAAAACTTGAAATTATGTTTTTACCCTTCCTTGCTTTTATAACATACTTTATTGCTTGACTTTAATAACTGTTGTATGATTACTTTATGCAATTGTTTGAAATAAATAAATATACACAAACCCTTGCACACAACAGTCCCTCTATACCTAGGGCAAGAGTGAATACACATAGGGAGTGGGCGGCAAGTACGACCGGCTGTGGTAATGGCCTTAGTACCAGCACGTCGTCGTCGGAAACCACCACTCAAGGTGATAACCCTTTTCTTCTGGTCTATGAATGTCGACACGAAGATCTGTGCATGGTTCGAAGACTGGGAGATAGAGGGGACCCTATAATGGGGGAACCTTAGGGGTCTGGCCTTGGTGAGAACAGTTAGAACCTACCTTTACCAATGCACTTTTCTGCAGGAAAACCCTACCTCGTGAATAAAATGTCACTCTGTTCGCAGATGAGTGAATTGTTTGTGCATTTGTTTGTTGCATAACATAATCGTACAAAGAAAAAAACAAAAATCTCAAAATTCTTTCATAATAAACACCCTTATCTCGGACAATCTACATTTTAGCTAGCTTGGTTTCATGTTCTTTGTAAGCTAAGTAGCCATGTGGACCGACAAAAGAGATAAGGGATTATAAAATAAAAATGTTCGCAATAAACCAACTTTATCTCCAACAGTCTACATTTTAGCTAGCCTGGTTTTAGGTTCTTTGTAAGCTAAGTAGCCACATGAACCGACAAAAGAGATAAAGGGTTAAAAATAATAAGAACAATCTAAAACAATAAAAATAATTTTTACAATAAAAATATTTTTGACAAAGTCAACCATTCATACCTGCATCATCTCATAAGTGGTAAAACCAGGAGAGAAAATAAATGCATAAGGAAAGTATGCATACGCATCATCTTAATAAATCCCTCATCACTAGTGCATAATGGGTTTTAATAAGTCTTTGGAGCATTTTTTGGGAAAATTGTTGGGACAAATCCCCTGCAAGAATTTGACCCCTGTTCTTCACTTTTTCCTCTTCGTTTTGATATGTTGTGCGTCCAAATCCGACATCCCAGTCAAAAGTTATCTTACTTTGAACATTTTCCGCCTTTTTGTAGTAGTGCATGCATAAACACACCCATGCTAGGGTGCATTAGATATCCCTAAGACAAAGGCAAAAGAGACTCAAGTGCACTTGTAATCTTCCACAAGGAAGGGACAAGTTTGCTAAGGTATATGGTAACCATTGTTACACTTGGCAAATCTATGATGGGGAAGGAACCATTATACCAAAGTGGGTATGGTGCTCCATGAAGCGTAAGCTTTAAGGATATACCAAAGTCATTGTCTTAAGGTATATCCCATAATAATCATTCATTTCAAAATAAAAATAAACATTCTTAAATTCATATCCATTCCAGAAAGTGGCTGGTATTCTTCATGCCCTCATCTGCATACAAAAAAACGAAATCCCAAACACTATCGTACATTATGTTAGAAAATAAAACATGATAATGTTTAGAAAAAAAACACTTGCATACATGCATCCACCAAACCTCATCCTCATAGCATGCATCTAATAATAGGCAGTTGAAGAAAGTTAATATTCCTCAATACCGTGTACAAAGGATGGAGCATTTGCATGCCATGCACAGGAAGGCAAAAAAGAAAATACATAGAAATTTTAACCCGCCTATGGTTTCCTTTAGGCTTTTCTCTTTTAAAAATGTACTTCGAAGCATTTCATTGAGGAATGTACACTTCCTGGATGAAATAGACAAAATTTTCTTTTTTATCATCTCTTCAACTGTTTATTGCATTCATAAATTGCATTCATTCATTCTCACTTTAATAATAATAATGTGCTTTCCACAAATCGGAATAAGATGAAGAGCAAACCTTTTGTCGTCAAGTTCTCCCCAACGGTTGATCCGCCTAAGGAGGATAATAAGTCTCAATCATTGGACATCTAAGTTAATAAAGAAGAGGGGGCAAGGATGCCATTGCATTTGTTCACGCCTCGTCCTATACATAAAAAAAAGTTGTACTGAGGAGATACACAGAAACATCGCCCATCAATGAAGATATCTCCAGCTTAGCCAACATTGGGGGCATAACAAGGAGTGGAAGAATCTATTCCCCCAAGGAGCTACAAGATCATGCTTCTAGAAAAATAAAAATAAGAAAACTAAAGAAAAACGTAATAAAGAATCCAAGGGGGAAACTAAGAGGATCATGGATTCACGACACTAAGGAAGTACCTTCTACGCTCCACCAAAAAAAACAAATTCGTGGTAGGCGACAAGCTGGTCACAGTTCAAGCACAAGACGACATTCTGAACAGCGAATCGTCTACCCTACCTTATGTGGATGCGACTAAGGAGGCCCTTGAAACTTCTCTTCAAGCATTGGAAATTGCCAATATGGAAAGACTTCCCCAAGGTGGCCCATATGATGATAAAATATGGATACCGCCCTGGCCAAGGGCTCGGTACAAACTCTCAAGGAATAATGGAGCCACTGGATTTTAAAGACAATCCTTGGAAGCATGGCTTAGGGTATGACCCTACAAAGGACCAAGCCACACGAAGAAAAGGGAAGTCTCCCCTCCGCACCTCGAGTCCAATCTTCCGTAGAGGAGGGGTCCAAGCATCGAGAGCGACTTTAGTAATTAAGTGTTCTTCTTCCAATTTTAGGGTTTGTAAATCCAATGACTATTAAAGATTACTCCTCGGGGCTAGCCCGACCCCCTAGCATTGTAGGGAACATATTTACCTATTAATTATAAAGAACATCATTCTTACCATTTGCTTCTTTTCTTGCTATTCATGTCTATACCTCATTAATAACCATGTTTAAGCAAACATTTTCAAAAATGCGTCAAAACAATCAAACGCGCCACTGTCATAATAAATTGAAACTATCATGACTGATTAACTAGAAACACAAATAAGGTTTTACCTCATAATAAAGTCGTGTTTCGCCAATGTTGTGCAAAAAGAAAAAAAAAATCAAAAGAAGCCCATAGAAGCCAAAGGCCAAAAAAGAAAGGGTAAAATACCCAGTAGGAAACCCACCAAGGGTGCTACTCAAAAGTTAGGGTAAACCCGCTAGGAAATGTTAGAATCGCGTAGCGGAATGTTTGCGTTTACGGACAAAAACCATGAGGCGGGGTGAATTGGTTTCTTAAACAAAAATTAGGGTTTTGAAATTTTTCCCAAATTTCATCGATTAAAATGCTTTGTAAAGTAAATAGATAAGGGAAAGAAGATTACACAGTTGATTTATACTGGTTCAGATCAAAAGACACTATGTCCAGTTGCTAATCACTCATAAAGAGGATTAATACTGTCATTATAATCACAGTTTTACAACAAATTACAAATTGAAAAGATAAGGAAAAGAAAACACCTCTCTTGAGTCACACAAGAGATGAACACCTCCTTTGAATCCACAAAGGATGAACAACAACTTTTCCTAGAGATGGCACAAAATACAATCCACCAAGAAACCCACTCAGTGATTCTTATCGCTTCTAGCCCACACTAGGTTTTCAAAAGCCCCTTTTTCTTCCCTACAGAAAGTTCTCATAGTCACAACTCTTAAAGTTTGTATGAAAAACGTTTGTTATTTTGTTGAGAGCCTTAGAGAACCTTAAGTAGAGAGAATAGGGTATGGGAAATGATGATTTTCGAAAACATAAGAATTGGGAATAGGGTTTTTGTAAATTGGTCCAAATTTGAATTTCAAAACTCATAGCAGACGTAAATAATCGATTATCTTGAGTGATAATTGATTATTCCAGAGCCATTTTCACAGAGGAGCAAAACAGGACCAGGATAATCGATTATTTGGGTGAATAATCGATTATTTAGCTAGGATAATCGATTATCCTGAGTGATAATTGATTATCATAGTAAGCTTTTCATAAAAACAAATTTCAGTCTGTGATAATCGATTATCCTGAGTGATAATCTATTATCACAGTGTATTTTTTATAAAAATGAGCTTTTAGAGGTTTTAGAGGATGGACTATGTGCTGGCTATCTTAGACTCTAATTTTACATACTCAAAAACATAAAACAGAGTTATTACACATGATTACAAGTCTTAAAATCTCTAAGTCCTTTGTTCTTGAATCATCATCAAAATCTTCAAGCTTCACATCCTTATATGTTTAACAATCTCCCCCTTTTTTATGATGACCAAAATTTGCTTTAAAGCCCTTTGTAATAACCTGTTTTATCTGTCACAACTAACAAAACTATTAAACATACTAGACAACATTAAAATTATTAAACATAAGAGGCTTTAAATAATTTCTCCCCCTATTTTGATTATAATAAAAAAGAAATGAAAGCTCCCCCTCAATAAGTGCATAAGATAGAAAAATAGCTCCCCCTCAATCAATGCAAAAATAAAATTTTATTCATTAAAGCAAATGGAGTACAAACAAGAAATATTTGAAGAGATTAGAACTTTTCACTCCCATCACTATTAAATTGGGCGTCAAATCTGTCTTCTAAATTACACAATCTATCGTCTACATCTGAAATGCATCTAATAATTTCTTGATGTCGTTCTTGAGATATAGAGAAAAATTCCTGCATTCCCTGATGAAAGTAATGAAGATCTTATTGAATTACTTTGGCAAAGATCTTGTTGATTTGATGAAGTCAAGAATGGAGTCAAAGGCTACTTTGTGGCAGTCAAAGGTCACTTGGATAAAAGAGTAGAAGGATTAGTGTGTCTGCAGCTCCGCTTAGGTATAATCATTTTTATCTTTCTGCTGCATGAGGTTTGTTCATTTAAAATATTTTGCAAATGCCTCTAAAAAATGTTTTAACGGTTAAAAACAAAGCATTTTGACAAAAGCTTTCTTAATCAACTATTTTAACTAATAGAATATAAGCTTTATCAACTAAAATGTTCTTCACACTTTTATAACAAGATTTTAACTTCAAAATAACCGATTGTTTTCATTAAAGGAAGTTTTGAAAACCTTCAGTCAGTATTTTAACTGATACAGTTTCGAAATAACCGATTAAAATCACTTAAAATGTTCAGAGAAGTGTTCTGGCAATATTTTAATCGATACAACTTCGAAATAATCGATTAAAACCACTTGGAGTATTGTTTGACCGATCAGAATGGGTTTATGACCGATCAGAACCAAATAT
>OY731400.1:32641183-32662801 GCA_963425845.1 Sphenostylis stenocarpa | reverse complement strand
GATGGGATGTCAACATAAAAGAATCGTTAACAAAATTGGAAATAGTAGAAGAAGTGAAAAAGTCATGAAGAGCGGGAGAACAAACCCTAAAACAATCCAAAGTAATCCAATTAACCCACGAAGCAAAAATCCAAAATGAGAATACTAAAAATAAGTTCGCCAAGACTAAACAAGCACAGGAGACAACGGGATGACCAACTCCGATAGTGGTGATCTCAACGGCACGGTGGTCACCTAACCGAGACAAGCAAAATCATATGTCACCGATCAAAAAGATGAAACTCCGATGAATTCTCCCAGCGTGTGGATCCGGTGACTACTCCAGCGGCAGCGGTGACAGCAACGTGAACCAGTACACCAGGTAAGTTCCCAAAAAAGAGAGGTGGGTCACTAATGGACACACTTAAATATCAAGTCTTTCCTTGCCAGAACTTTCCTAGACATGCACTTTCACACTACCAAATAAAATTCAGTAACAAAGATAATTATTTTCTGATGTAGAGGATCAGTTTACCAGCAGCGGTGGGGCGGCTGTAGTAGCGGTGGGGTGGCTTCAGCAGTGGACAAAAGGCGAAAAAAAAATTTCAAGATAACCTTAAGCTCTAGATACCATGTTAATATAGAGGAAATAGGGTTTGAAATTAATCTCCCTTGTGTATAAATCACACATAGGGTAATCTATTTATAATAGAGAGGTACAACTAAAAGAGTAACCGAAAGTAAACAGAATAAACAGAAGATATTGTTTGATATTGTGGTTAACAATGTCTTAACAATATCAAGCTATATCTAAATAATATCTAACATTCTTATTTCTTGATATTATATTTTTGGTATACACTATCATTTATTTGTTACTTGATATTTTTGGAGCCTACTGTCATAAATATGGTTTCTTACACTTGCTATAATTTTTGTATCTTCTCCAACAATTATTATCAGAGCTCCAGTTATGGGTTCTGGTTGTGCTCTAAAATGGGAGATAGTGATGGTGCTATAACTATGACTAAGTTGGATTCTTCCAATTACTCAATATTGAAATCTCGAATTGAAGATTTATTATTTTGTAAAGACCTATATGATCCTATTGAGGAGAAAGGTATTAAACCAGATGATAAATCTGAAGGCAATTGGAAGAAGTTAAATAGGAAGACTATTGGTATAACTAGACAATGGATAGAACAATCTATTTATCATCGTGTGTCTAGTGAGACTCTAGCTTAAAAGTTATGAAAGAAATTAAGTGAGTTATTTGAGTCTGAAAATTCCTTGAATAAAGCATTCCTGATTAGGAAACTTGTAAATTTGAAATACAAGGATGGTTCCTCTGTAGCAGAACACTTGAGCAGTTTTCAAAATATGGTGAATCAATTAATCACCATGGAGATTGAGTTGAATGATGAGTTACTTGCATTATTGTTGCTTAGCTCATTACCAGACAGTTGGAAGACATTAATGGTATATTTTAGTAATTATGCTCCTAATGGAAAATTGACTTTTGACATGGTCAAGGATAGTCTTTTAAATGAAGAAACTAGGAGCAAAGGAAGTTTTCAGGTTAACTCCTCTACTCAAAATGAAGCTCTAGTTTTGGAGTCAAGGGAATGAAATCAATATAAAAATTCTCAGATTTTATGACCGTAAAAAGTCAAGAGAAAAATTAAAAGAAAGGAAAAACATCACATGTTTCCATTTCAATAAATTAGGATATATGATCAAATCTCAAGAAAGAAAGATCAAGAGATAAAGACAAGATTAATAATAATAAAAGAGAAGATCAAGAGATAGAGACATTACTACAATTATATTTGATGGTGAAGTTGTTATTATTTATGATGATGAATATGTTAATCTCACCTGTCAAATGTATGAACGGGTTGTTAATTTTGCTACCTCATTTCATGTTACACCTCATCATGAATATTTCACATCCTACATTGTTAGAGATTTTGGGCATGTGAAAATGGGAAATCAAGGGGTAAGCAAGGTTGTTGGCATTGGAGATCTTTGGATAGAGACTAATACCGGATGCAAGTTACATCTGATGAATGTCAGACACATCCTTGATATATGCATCAGCTTGAGCTCAATATAGGTACTTGATGAAGGTGGTTATCATAACTATTTTGGTGATGGAAAATGGAAGTGCACTAAATGAACATTGGTGGTAGCAAAAGGAGAGAAGCGGAATACTCTATATTGGACATCAACAAAGTTGTCTACACCTGAAGTAAATGCAATTGAAGATTGTTCTACCTAATTATGGCATAAAAGACTTGGTCACTTGAGTGAGAAGGGTCTTAATACTCTTGCAAGTCAAGGGTTACTTTCTTTTAAAGGTACATCTCTTGAAACTTGTTCTGATTCTCTTATTGATAAACAGCATAAAGTTTCCTTTCGCAGTTATCCTCCACATAGAAGACCACATATCTTGGATTTAGTTCACACTGATATTTGGTCTATGGATGCTAAATCAATCAGTGGTTGCACTTATTTGTTAATTTTATTGATGACCATTCTAGAAAGGTTTGGGCTTTTGTTTTGAAATTCAAAGACCAAGTACTTGATGTGTTCAAGAATTTCCATGCAAATGTTAAAAGAGAAACAGGCAAGTTGGTGAAATGTGTTAGAGTAGATAATGGTGATGAATTTAGAGTTCCGTTTGAGCACTATTGCAAGGAGCATGGCATCAAGCTTGAGAAGACAGTTCTAAAGACCCCTCAACATAATGGAATTGCAAAGAGAATGAATCACACAATTAATGATAGAATCGGGAGCATGCTCTATCATGCGAGTTGCCTAAAGCCTTTTGGGGTGAGGAATTAAGAACTATAGTGGACTTAATCAACCTATCTCCATCCATTCCTCTTAATGGTGATATCCCTAAGAGTGTGTGGAAAGAGAAAGATGTTTCTTATAATCATTTGAGGGTATTTGGTTGCAAAGCATTTGTCCATGTCCCTAGAGATGAAATATCTAAGCTTGATGGGAAGTCTAAACAATGTTTTATTTTTGGGTTATGGTCGTGATGATTTTAGTTACAAATTTTGGGATCTGGTTAATAAGAAGATTATTAGAAGTCGAGATGTTGTTTTTCTTGAAGATCAGACCATTGAAGAAATTGACAAGAAAGAAAATTCAAAACATGTTGCTCCCGAGTGCATTGATGTTAAGCCCGAACCTCCTACTAGTGTTATTAATGATAGTTGAGATGTGAATGCAGATTTAGAGAATGTACATAATATGTCCGAGACTCAAGCCAATAAACCAACCGATGGGAATTTTTAGGGTTTTTTGTATGTGTATGTCCGATATATTATGTGGGTATATTTCTATTCATGTACTCTATGTATATATAGAGTAAAAATATTATAAAATATAAAATATCAATAATATCTCAATCATAAATGCCTAAATCAAAATTATAACCTAATATATTTTTATCTTCTCTCTTAAAAGATAATAAAATCTTTTAATACCTAATTTAAATAAAAGATAATAAAGTAATATTTCCAACATTCCTCCTTACTTTAATATCTATTTATTTGAAGTTAATAATTTTTCTTTTATTTTGCTTATAATTTTTCCTCCTTTTTTGTTTGTACTTCTTGTCATCTTTTTTCTTGTATTAGATCACATCTTCATTCAACTTCATTTTCTTCATCAAAGTATTTCTTCCTTTATCAACTTCATCTCCTTTGTTTCTTTCAAACTTCTTCATGGTAGTACCGTTGACTCTTTGATGGCGTTGAAAACGATTTCTTCATCTACATCTTTATTTTCCTCCTTAACATCAAGTTCCTTCAAGAAATCTTCTTCATGTTTTTTCTTTGACTTTTCTATTATATCCTCGTTTGTAATCAACTCTTCTTTCATCAAATCTAAAGTGAAACTTTTTCATTTCATGTGAACTTTGAATATTTCCAAGTTATTTGTATCTTTAATCACACAAATTTTGTATTCAAAAGACACCTTACAAATTTTCTCGCAATAATTAAGCAACAGTTAACAAATTATTGTTAGAAAAAGAGGTTGAGATCAAGAGGGGGTGAATTGATCTTTAAAATATTTTCGCAATTTATAGATTATCTATTTCAAAGATTGAGAGTTTTAACCAAATCTTGAACCAAGAAAATCAAGTTATTCAAAGTAAGACAAGAGTGAGAATTAAAAAAAGTAAGGTTTAGAGAAATACAACCAAGATTTATACTTGGTTCACCCAATCTCTGGGCTACATCCAGTTCTCAGCCAAATTCCAGCTGAGTTCCACTAGATTGAATGTTTTATAGATTACAGATTTCAATGACACACTCAATCTACCACAAGACCGAAATTCCAGATCTCGCACCTAAACCTTAACCAAAGACCAATTTCCAGTTTTTGAACCAACATGCAACCAAATTTCAGCTACGAGAACCAGTGCCCAACAATTCTAAACACTCACAATACAGTAAAGAAATTGAATGAACAAAGAGAAAAAACTAGAACAATCAAACCCGGATTATGCAACTCCTATAGAATGAGTTTCTTCACTAAAAGAATGCAAAAAATGCCTTAAGAAAGAACTTTGGAAAAACGCCACAAAACTTGTGCGATTCTTTCTTGAAAGTAGCTCTTATGATTTCTTGATTGATTGCTCAAAAGTATATATTAAAACGTCGAATCAAATTTGTTTATATAGAAAAGGTTTTCAACTTCTGGTTTAATTAATTTGTTAAACCGTTCTTTTAATCTGTTAAAAGTTGTTGATTAATTGGTTAAAACTTATTTTAATCTGTTAAAATGTTTTTGATCATTTTCCATATTTATTTTAACTGATGCGACGCCATTTCAATCAATTAAAACATTTAACAAAAAGTCTCTTAAGTTGTTTTAATTTATTAATTTGCAATTTAATCGATTAATATTCTGGCAAAACCTTTCACAAAACTTTCTAAGTGATTTTGACTAATAACAACATTTTTAATCGATTAAAACAGTCAGCAAAAATTTCCTTAAGTTATTTTAATCGATTAATTTGATTTTACATCGATTAAAAGTTATTTTGATCGATTATATTTGATATTACATCGATTAAAAGTTATTCTAATCGATTATATTTGACATTACATCGATTAAAAAACACTTCAAGTAGTTTTAATCGATTATTTCAAAGTTATATCGATTAAATTACTACCAGAACAATTTTCAAAACATCTTAAGTGATTTTAATCGATTATTTCAAATTTATATCAGTTAAAATACTGGCAGAAGGTTTCCAAATACACCTTTAATGAAAATAATCGATTATTTTGAAAGTATATCGATTAAAACATCTCCAACAAATGTTTTAAATGGTTTTAATCGATTATTTCGAAAACATATTAGTTAAAACTATTTCATAAGAACAGATTAGTCTATTAATATAGTTTTTAACAGATTAAAACATTTTTAGAGGCATTTTCAATTTCTTTCAAATGATTAATCCTCATGCAGCAGAGAAATATATGCAACAGAGAGATATGAATGATTATACCTATGTATAGATGCAGACTCACTAATCACTCTACCCTTCAACCCAAGCAGCCTTTAACTTCATCAAATCCACAAAATCTTCATTTTATCATATGATTCAATAAGATCTTCATCACTTTCAATTATGATTAATATCAGGAACATATAAAACATCAAAAATTAATTTGATACCCGAATGAATTTTAACTGCAATTGTTCTTATACCTCTCACATCCATTTCTACTCCATTATCGATTCTCACTTTAGAAATATGTGATTTGTTGAGCTCTTTAAAAAATTCTCGATCATGAGTCATGTCATTTATACAACCATTGTCTATAAGTCAACCTGTGGATTTTTTTATTGTAGAGCATGTTGATGTAAGGAGAAGTTCTCCTTCTACTCCATCCTCTCTAACTTGAAGAAGTTCCCCTTCTACTTCATCAAAAATAGAGAAAGAAGATATATAACAAATACATAAATTTAGATAGATCATAATATTTCAAGATTACAAATGTATATAGATCATAAACCAGAGAAAAATGACAGATTCATAGAAGCAATGAGTATGACAGGAAAATAATCAATTAAAAACATAACAGAATCGATTAATTTTGAACCTGTTAATGATTTTAATTGATACAAATCATGTTTTAATCGATTAGGACAGGAATGACAGATGTATACTACAAATATGAGAACATTTAATCGGCTAAATCAAGAATTAATCGATTAAATTAGTACGAACAGTCTCATTATAAATGAAATTAATCGATTAAAGCTATTTTATATCAATTAAAACATTCAGAAATGTGAATTTATATACTATTTGATGCACCCAAGTATCCTAATTCATCTATAATCTTATAAGAACAATCATAAGCAAAAAGTTTTAAGAATTTGTTAGCAAATTGTTTCAGTTCTTATGAAAATGATTTCATGATTCCTAATGTCTTAGTCAATTAATTCAAACAATCACATTATAGAAGAAAAGAAAATTCAAAGTGCATAATATTGAGAGAGGTTTAAAGTGTGAGATGGTCAGAGACCAATTAATATTACGGACCCAAAATAGAAGATAAAAATTCAAAAACAAAAGAGAAAAAAAAAAGAAACTATGATAGAAAAGGGACCCTTCTTGGTGAAAGTTAGTCTTCCTAGTTTCCCTGATTGAGTTGCATATCCTCCATCTTGGGGTAAAGATCAGCAATTTTGTTTCCAAGATTGGAGAATTGATCATTTGTTTGCTGAAAATGTTGATAGGTCATCTGCATATGCCTTCTTTAGTTTTCTTGCAATGTAGCCATTTGGGAAAGCATGGTTTGTTCAAACTAAGATAGAGGAGTCCCACGATCTGGTTCTTCAATGAAGGGTATAATCTCCATGTTCTCATAAGAAGAGTGATCTTTAGTGGATTGGGGAACCTCAACAGCTGGAGGAGAAGGAATTTCAGTATGTTCCAGTTCTTCCTCATCCTCATCCTCATCCTCGAACATCCTAGCTTCAACCTTTGAGATCCAGTCCCCATCAATCTTGATGAACTCCATCTTTCGCAGGTGGAATCATCAATTTCATTTGAAGCTTTAGGGGTCTCCACGTATTCTCTTACTAGATCTACTGCAAAATATCTAAAAAATTTATTGATTAACATAGCATATGACAATTTATAATCACCAAGTCTTTTAGCCTTGATCATATGGTCCTTGATGACATAAACCCAATTTGCACAGATACTGTTGGCAATACAGTACATGAGTGTCAAATCTCCTTCATTGATTAAGGCATGATTGCTCCCCCTTGGTGTGAGCATCCAAACAATAATGAAAGCAAGAATTCTCTGTTCAAGCCTCATTTTTCCAGCATTGAGAATCCTCACCGAGTCATTGTAATCTTTGATGCAAGACTGGAAAAATTGAATTTTATTGAAGTCCAGTAATTATGTAATGTTTCCTCTAGACACCTTAACACCAACATCACGTAGCCCAACCACTTGTTCCCATACCGCAGGAGTGATCACCATGTTGACACCTTTAACTTGCGATCTAATGGTAGAGCCACTGACAGTGAGGTTGGCATAGAAGACTCTCACAAGGTCAAGTTGAATGTTGTCGGTGTACTCCAAAAAAGTCTTCAATTTTTGGCTCTTCAGTTGCCTTCTCAGTGAAGTAAAGCTTTCTCCATCCAACCATGCAAATCATATGTACTTAGGAATCACAATTTGTTTTTGGCTAAAGTGAGTGATGAAGTTGTTCATTTTTTCTACATCACCATTAAACCAATTTTCAAGGTGACCTCCTTGATTTCCGACAGCGGAGGAGGATTTCCCCCTTTTACTTTTTCCTCCCAGATTTAGATTTTTTGAACATTTTTACCCAAAATTTCGAAGGAGAGTTTGAAGGGAAGAAGGAGAATTGAATTGAGAATATGAAATATAGACTAAGTTAGAAGAGAATTGCAGAACCTAGATTTGTTCAGAAAAATAGAGACTGAATTTGAAATCTGAAAGTCAGTCAATGAAGTATGTTTTGAGTTTTCAGCTTTGGTGTTCCCTTGAACGAATACACAAGTACAGGTTTTGAATAGTGTTGGAATCGCGACGCAGCAGAATGTTTAGGTTAAGACAAAACCAAAAGGCAGGAAATTGATTTCTTATAAAAAAATTAGTTCTTTGAAAACTTTTCACAAGATTTCACCGTTTAAATATTGCAATTGAAAAGTAAAGAGATAAGGAAAGAAGATTACACAATTATTTATACTGGTTCGAATCAAAAGACCCTACGTCCAATTATTAATCACTCTAAAAGAGGATTAACACATTCACTATAATAACAGTTTAAACAAATACAGAGATTAACAAGATAAAGATTAGAAAACACCTCTCTTGAGTCACACAAGAGATGAACACCTCCTTTGAAGCCACAAAGGATGAAGACAGTTTTCCTAGAGACAACACAACACTCAATCCACTAAGAAACACACTCAGTGATTCTTATCACTTCTAGCCCACACTCGGTTTTCAAAGCCCCTTTTTACTCAAAGTTATCTTAGCAATCACAACTCTCAACTTTTGAGTCTCAAAAAGGTTGTCTTCTTTTTCAGAGAGCATAAGGGTCCTTTAAATAGAGTTTTAGGGTTTCCGATTTTAGGGTTTTCAAAAATTATGTTTGAAATTCGAAATTCAAATTTATAACTGATATAGATAATCGATTATCACTAGTGATAATCGATTATTCCAGAGCCAGATAATTTTTTTTAAAAGTTTGTCTAGGATAATCGATTATCCTGAGTGATACTCGATTATTCCAGAGCTGAATTCAGAAAACCAAGTTTAACCAAAATAATTGATTATCATGGGTGATAATCGATTATTCTAGTGAGTTCAAATCTGATTTGGTAATTGGATAATCGATTATCCTGGTTGATAATCAATTATCATAGAATAGTTTTGATAAAAATGAAACTTTTGTGGACAGACTAAGTGCTGGCTGTTCTGGACTCTATTTTTACAGACTCTAGAAAACTAAAAAGAGTTATTACAAACTATTACAAATGAATTACAAGTCTTCTAATCTTGAAGTCTTTTGTTCTTGAATCATCATCAAAATCTGTAAGCATTATATTCTTGTATCTTCAACAATCTTCCCCTTTTTGATGATGATCAAAATTTGCTTTAAAGCTTTTTTGTAATAACCTGTTTTCACTCACAACTAACATAGAAAATATATTAAACATATTAGGCTTTAAAAATATTCTCCCCCTTTTTTATCATAAACAAAAAGAATAAGCAGTAAAGATAAGTAAAAGTTCCCCCTCAATAAGTGCTATAAAATAACTGGCTCCCCCTCAATAAATCAATTTATGAATAGAAATTTATTAATAATATTAAAAAAAATAGTACATAAAATGGAATTGAGAAATAACTAAGAATACAAGATTTAAAATTCATTAGATTGATAAGCTTCGTTAAATTGCATATTAAATCTGTCTTCAAGGGACACAACACACGTGAATCCACATCCAAAATGAGATTCACAATCTCCTGATGCCTATCTTTAGAGATGGAACAGAAGTCTTGCATCCTTTGATTCATGTTAAAAATCATATCTTTGAGGGAGGGACGGGCTTCAGCATGGGCACTAGATGAAGTCCCTCCAACAAGAGCATCAACGACAACCATCTCATCATCTTCAGAATCAGCAACAACAACATTGGGCGCATCATCCTTATGATAATAAGTTCCATTAACATCAACGTGCGGAACATTTGTTCACCTTCAAGATTGACTCTTTTGTATTCCAGAATTCTGGAGATAAGGAGAGCATAGGGAATTTTGAAGGTAGGATGACGCTTGGCTTTGAGCATGGTTAAAGTAATTAGGTTGGGCCAATCAATTGGCTCATTGTTCATGATCGCATAAATGATGCGAAGATCAACAGTAGAGCACTGAGCATGATTGGTGGCCCGGGGATAGAGGATCCAGACAATAATATGAAGAAGGAGACATTCTTCTTTCTTGATTGGTCCTGTAAGAAGTTGTCTTCCAAATTGTAGTGCAGGATTGCGATGGAAAGAGCGGTATGCCAAGATCTTGTCAAAGTTGTTCAAATCCATCAGCACATTTACAACATCATCCTGGATAGGGAATTTTGCTACATTCTCCCATATATCATCATCAAGGATGATGGTGACACCTTTGACTCTTGTGGTAGCAACTTGGTCTCTGTATTTGAAGCAAGAGTAAAAGACCCTTACTAAGTAAGAATAGTATGTGTCTTCCATTTCAATGAAAGGTAGTACACCTTGTTGCTTAAGAAGATTTGGGAAGTTAAATCCATGATCGATGAACTATTCTCCTTTTAAAAATTTGGGAGAAATTATACTCCTTTCTTTACAGAAGGTAAGAAACTCTTGTCTCTTATCATCATCAGAGATCCATCCTTCAATGGAATTTAGTCGAGGTTGAGAAGAAGGAGCAGATCTTCTCCTAGTGGGGATCTTTTTTCTAGATGATTCAGCAAATTGGGAGAGATTTAGAAAGGATGGGGTTTGGAAAAGAAGAAGAATAGTATGAGAAGAAGAGAACAACTTTGAATCAAAGGAGAATACTTGAAAGAGAGGCTTGGAGTGAGTTTGGATGAGTTTCTAAGTCCTCCTATATATAGAAAACATCTCTGACGGCTATAAATGGCTATAAACACAAGATTCAAGGCCAAGAGAGTCATGGCTAATGGCTAGTTTATGCCCAACGTCGTAGAATAATCGATTATCAACTCAAGATAATTGATTATTTGTTCCACAATTTCCCAGAAAATTTCCAAAAAAGCATGGATAATCGATTATCACTTGAGATAATCGATTATTCCAGAGAGGTTTTATAGATTTCGCTCATTGAAGTATTGATAATTGATTATCAACTCAAAATAATCGATTATTCCAGAGAGACTTGCAAGAGTGAAGATCAATTAGACTCAGAATAATCGATTATTACCTTGGATAATCGATTATTCCAACAAGATACCATTCCTGAGAGATTTTCTAAGTTAAGATATTTTAATATCCCTAAATCTCGCCTAAGCTCATAAAATCTATCCTTGGGAAGAGGTTTAGTAAATATATCTGCTAATTGATATTTGGTATCTATATATTCAATTTTACAATTACCTTACTAATATGATCTCTTAGGAAATGATGTATAATCCCAATATGCTTAGTTCGGGAGTGCATAATAGGATTTTTAGTAAGATTAATTGCACTCATATTATCAAACATCAAAGGAATGTTATTCAGAAAGATATTATAATCTTCTAATTGTTGTTTCATCCAAAGAATTTGTGCACAACAATTTCCAGCCGCTATATATTCAGCCTCAGTTGTGGATAAGACAATACATGCTTGTTTCTTACAATGCCAAGATACTAAGGATGATCCTAATAGATAACAGGTTCCACTAGTACTTTTCGATCTATTTTACACCCTCCATAATCAGCATCAAAATAACCTATCAAGCTAGGTGAAACTTCATAAGGATACCATAACCCAAATCTTGTGGTTCCTTTAAGATATTTCAAGATTCTTTTTACTGCAATTAAATGGGATTCTTTTGGACAAGCTTGAAATCTAGCACACACACACAGACAAATTGCATAATATCAGGCCTGCTTGCAATCAAGTAAAATAGAGAACCTATCATACCTCTATACATAGATTAATTTATTTCCAAACCTAATTCGTCCTTATCTAGATAGTAGGATGTTCCCATTAATGTGTTTTCTTCTTTTGCAGTATCCATTCCAAACTTTTTAAGGATTTCCTTGCAGTATTTTGATTATGACACAAAAGTTCCATCTTTTAATTGCTTAATTTGAAGTCCAAGGAAGAAGGTTAATTCACCCATCATGGACATTTCAAATTCAGCCTACATAATACTTTCAAATCCTTCACACAGAGAGTTATCAGTAGATCCAAAAATAATACCATCAACATATACCTGGACTAATAAAATATATTCACCTACTCTCTTAATAAATAAGGTTGAATCAAATTTTCCTCCAGAAAAATCATTTTTTAATAGAAAAGTGCTCAACCTTTCATATCATGATCTAGGAGCTTGTTTTAATCCATAAAGTGTCTTCTTTAATTTGAAGATGTGATCTGGATATTTAAAATCTTCAAAACCCAGAGGTTGTTGTACATATACATCTTCTTTAATAAAACCATTTAAAAAGGCACTTTTCACATCCATTGGATATAGTTTAAATTTCATCATGGAAGCATAAGCAAGAAGAAGGCATATAGCCTCTAACCTGGCAACAGGAGCCTAAGTTTCATCAAAGTCAATACCTTCCTCTTGACAGTAACATTTTGTTACAAGTCTGGCTTTGTTCTTGGTTATATTGCCTTCTTCATCAAGCTTGTTTCTAAATACCCATTTAGTTCCAACTACTTGATGAGATTCTTCTCTTGGAATTAATTCTCAGACTTGATTTCTTTCAAATTGGTTCAATTCTTCTTGAATAACAATACACCATTGATCATCCTTGAGTGCTTCCTCAACACTCTTGGGTTCTATCTGAGATGCAAAGGCAACATTCATACAGAAGTTAGTTAAATTTCTAGTAGTTACCCCCTTTTAAATATCTCCAATAATGTTGTCAAGCGATAGTCCTCTTGGAGATTGTCATTCTTTTGCTAACCCAGTTGGTTGTGATGGTTCATTCAAATACATTTGTTCTCTTACTTCCCTTAAGTACTCTTCATAGTATTCATCATCGTACTCATCATTTCCTGCAATGTCTTTCCTTGACTCAAGAGGATTTTCCTCAAGGTCTACAATTTCATCAAAAGTAACATGCATAGATTCTTCTATATTCAATGTTATTCTATTAAATACTCTATATGTTTTGCTAGTAAGAGTATAACCTAAGAAGATAGCCTCATCAGCTTTGGAATCAAAATTTACTAGATTATTTTTACCATTATTTAACAAAAAACATTTACAACCAAATATTTTTAAATGAGATACATTTGGTTTTCTTCCTTTAAATAGCTCATAAGGTGTGATTTTCAAAATAGGCCTAATGAGCATTCTATATAAAACATAACATGCAGTACTTACAGCATATGCCCAAAAATATTTAGGAACATTTGATTCATTTAACATTGTTCTTGCAAGTTCCTCTAGAGATCTATTTTTCCTCTCAACTACACCGTTTTGTTGGGGTGTTCTAGGTGCAAAAAAATTATGTAATATTCCATTTTCTTCACAAATTTTTTCAAAGGATTCATTTTGAAATTCTCCACCATGATCACTTCTTAATACTTTAATTCTTAACTCTTTTTCATTTTGAATTTGTTTTTCAAATTTTCTAAAAGCCTTAAAAGCTTCACTTTTCAAAGTTAAGAAAAATGTCCAAGTAAATCTAGAGTAATTATCAATAATCACAAGAGCGTAAAAATTTCCTCCAAAACTTTTAATTCTAGATGGTCCAAAAAGATCTAAATGTAAAAGTTCTAAAGGCTTTGATATTGATATTATATTCTTAGATTTAAAAGATGATTTCACTTGTTTACCTTTTTGACATGCATCACATAGTTTATCTTTTCAAATTTCAACTTAGGCAGTCCAACAACTAAGTCTCTAGAAACTAACTTGTTTAGTTGATGCATATTAATATGAGCTACTCTTTTATGCCATAACCAAGGATTTTCTTCTTTAACAACTAGCATATTATATCAACATCGGATGCACAATCCTTTAATGCAATTTCCTCAGAATCTTTAAGATGTATAGTGCAGTAATTGCTTTCAAAAATTACCTTAAGTCCTTTGTCATAAAGTTGACTTATACTAAGAAGATTATGCTTTAAACCATCAACAAGGAGCACATCCTTTATCTCCAAAGTATTTGCACCACCAATATTTCTAGTTTCAAGGATTTTACCTTTATTGTTATCTCCATAAGTCACATCCTTGTTCTTTCATTTTGAAACTTGCAAACTTCTTTCTATCACTAGTCATGTGTCTTGAACAACCACTATCAAGATATCACATAGACTTCTTAGATTTGGAAATTCCTACAAAATAAGGAAACAATGATTTTAGGTCCCCATATAACTTTTGGGTCCTTGGTGTTAGAGATAATCAAGTTATTTAACTATAGGTACCCAAGGAACACCAAAATGCTTAATCTTATATTTATTTGAAGTATGACCATGTTTCATACAATAAAATCATGCATTTGATGATTTAAGTTTTGAAAAGGACTTAACTTTATTTTGTGAAGGTTTAGTCCCTTTTACAACCCATACCCTACGGGTTCTTTTATTTTAAGTTTCAAAGGAACATGACAATTAGCTTGAATGTTCACAAAATTTTGATTTTCATCATTTCTAGGATCACTTACATTTTTCATAGCTTTTTCTATTAAATATTCAAGAATGTACTGTTAAACATACAAGGATATGAAACTTGAAGATTTTGATGATGATTCAAAAATAAAGGACTTAAAGACTTGAAGACTTAGAATCATGTGTATTTACTTGTAATAACTATTTTATGTTTTTGAGTCTGTATAATTAGAGCACAAGATAGCCAGCACATAGTCCATCATCTGAAAACTCATTTTTATCATATCCACTCTGTGATAATCGACTATCACTTAGAATAATCGATTATCCTGCACTGAAAAATTGTTTTTGTGAAAACCTTGCTGTGATAATCGATTATCACTCAGGATAATCGATTATCCCAGCTAGATAATCGATTATTTACATAGATAATCGATTATCCTGGTCCTCTTTTACTCCTCTGTGAAAATGGTTCTGTAATAATTGATTATCACTCAAGATAATCGATTATCTATGTCTGTTATGAGTTTTGAAATTCAAATCTAGACCAATTTACGAAAACCCTATTCCCAATTCTTATGTTTTCGAAAATCATCATTTCCCAGACCCTATTCTCTCTACTTAAGGTTCTCTAAGGTTCTCTGCAAAACAATAAACCTTTTTCATACAAAAGTTAAGAGTTGTGACTGTTAGAGAACTTTCTATAGGGAAGAAAAACCTAGTGTAGGCTAGAAGCGATAAAAATCACTGAGTGGGTTTCTTGGTGGATTGTGTGTTGTGCCATCTCTAGGAAAAGTTGTTGTTCATCCTTTGTGGTTTCAAAGGAGGTGTTCATCTCTTGTGTGACTCAAGAGAGGTGTTTTCTATTCCTTATCTGTTCAATTTTTTATCTGTTGTAACTTGTGATTATGGTGACAGTGTTAATCCTCTTTTAGAGTGATTAACAACTGGACACAGGGTCTTCTGATCTGAACCAGTATAAATCAATTGTATAATCTTCTTTCTCTTATCTCTTTACATTATAAGCATTTTAATCGGTGAAATTTGGGAACATATTTCAAAACCCTAATTTTTTTTAAGCAACCAATTCACCCCCCCCTTGGTTTTTGTCCCTAAACACGAACATTCCGCTGCGCGATTCTAACAAGTGGTATCAGAGCTTGCTTTGATAGTTTTCGCCGTCGTCAAAAGAGACGGTCGGAGCGACATGATGGTTTTGCTTCGACTCGTGTTTTTTAAACTGATGCTACAATGCCTTTAGGTTGTCCGATAACCGGGCTGGACCTAAAGGCGAGGTTTTCAAAAAGGGATCTGGAGTTTCCACCAATGTTTTATCCCGAAACATAGGAAAAGGAAGAAAAAGAAGGCGTTGGTTTAGAAAAACCAACTTTGGCCATTATAACCAGAGTTGGGTAAGGGAGTTAGTTACGTGTAGGGAAGGTATTAGCTTCCCTACGACGTCCCTTTCGGGTTCCCTATGATGGACCGTTTATTTTATAAATAAAAAACTCTAAAATTACGCTTCTACCCTTATTTATTCATTTGTGAAATTTAAATTGTTGACTACATGACCCTAACAACTAATGCACAGATAAATGTAATAAGAAAGTGGTAAAAGAAGATAGAAAATGTAGGAACCTTCGAAGCAAGCTTTGTATTAATGTTCTTGGAAAAGAAAGGTGCTTTTTGGCAACCTCCACGCTCTACAGTGTTGATCACTCTTTCTCGCAACACTACAGGATGCTTACTAAGAACACTAAGAAACTATGGAAATGCTTCAGAGGGATCCTAGGAGAATAATTTGGAGAAAGTGCAGAAGGGAAAGTTGCTCTGTGTTCTGAAAAGGGTGAGGACGCCCCCCCCCCCTTTTATAGAAATTCGCGCCTGTCAGGTCGGGACCGCCGTCTAGCCAAACAGGACGGCGGTCTCGCCTTCAGCAAGTGGCAAGACGGCGGTCTCGCCATTGACGATTGGCGAGATGATGGTCTCGCCCTTAGCTGATGGCGAGACGGCGGTCTCGACCTTTTAGGTGGAATTTCTTATTTTTCCTGTACAAAAAACCTTCCTATTATAAAATGGTGCCTATTGATCTATCCTAGGGACATTTTAGGCCTTGCCCATCTTCGAACATAAGTCTTTTGCTCTTTATTTTGAGGTCGGGTAAGATTTGAGGTCTACAACTGCCCCCCTTCACCTAACTAGCCGACTGTTGGCTCGACATGCCAAAATGATCGGCTGGAGGGTGAAGGAGTTAACCCTCTTTCCTGGCTTTCTTTCGGATGCTCCCTCTTGCGGTAGCCGACCCTCCAGACGAAAAATATGTGTGTGTGCCTCCGGGATGCTCCTTCATGCGGTAGCCGACCCCTTTGGATGAACAAGGTGTGAACCTCCAGTATGCTCCTTCTTGCGGTAGCCAACCCCTTTGGTTAACAAATGGTAGAACCTTAGGATGCTCCTTCTTGCAGTAGCCGACCCCTCGGTTGATGAGTATGAACCCCCATCTGGTTGCTCGTAGCTTTGAGATGCTCCTTCTTACGGTAACTGACCCCTTAGCTGACAATTGGTAGAACCTCAGGATGTTCCTTCTTGCGGTAGCCGACCCCTCGGTTGATGAGTATAAACCCCCATCCGGTTGGTGTAGTCCACCATTGTAGGACTAGATGAGTATGAACCCCTTATCTGGCTGGTAGAGTTTGCAGTCCACCATTGTAGGACTGGATGAGTATGAACCCCTCATCTGGATGGTACAGTCCATTTTGTAGGACTGGTTGCGACTTACTGCTTTGGCTCATGCGCAGGTTGATGGGTATGAACCCCCCATCTAGTTGGTGCAATCCACTTCGTAGGACTAGTGGTGGTGGCGGCTTACTGCTCTAGCTCATGCGCCGGTTTTGCCTGTGTGCAGGTCTTCGTCTTCGGGACTTTCCTTGTCCCGAAGAGGTGGTGGCAGCTTACTGCTTTAGCTCATGCGTCGGTTGATGGGTATGAACCCCCCCCCCCATCTGGCTGGTGCAGTCCACTTCGTAGAACTGGTGGTGGTGGCGGCTTATTGCTCTAGCTCATGCACCGGGATTCCGTGGGGAATGTTTTCTTGTTTTGATGAATGTTTTTTAATTTTTCTAGTGAAGTCCTCCGATGTGCCAGGGATTCTTTGACTTTTGGCTTTTCCTGATAATCATCCAGCTTGTTGATTGCTGGGGATTCTTTGTTTTGATCTTTTGGTAGTGGTCATCCGACTTTTGCTGGTTGTCGGGGATTTCTGGTGATTTTGGGTAACACCTTTAAACAAGTGAACGTCTTTGAAGTTATGGTAATGCCTCTGAGCAGGCGGATGTTTCGTGGGAAGTGAAGGCTTTCGGCCCGCGTTGTTTTCTTGAGGGGAGCTTTATTTGGAGGCTTGCTTTTGAGTGCTTCCTATTTTCAAACGCAAGCATGGAGCTAGTCTCCTTATATGAATTCTTTTCGTTTTTTGTTATTTATCTTAAGCGATTCTTTATTTTTGTTCTTCGATTTTGACAAAGTCGTTTTGTGCGACTATTTGTGTGGATGCCTTAAATGCAATCTACTTTTATTTGATGCATCTAGAAAGTGGTTGGCATTCTTCTGTTGATCTTTCGTGATTGCTCTTGATGGGCTCTCTTTTTTCATCCATTTTCTTTTTATTAAGCCCTATCTTTTGCCTAGACCGCCCTTTTTGGGGTTTTCGACCTAGCAGGCTGCCTTAGTTTTTGCCTAGGATATCTTAGCGGGCTTTTTCCTTTTTACGAGTGCCTTAACTTTTGCCTAAATCGCCCTTTGCAGGTTTTTGGTCTAGCAGGCTACCCTAATTTTGCCTAAGAATCTTCTAGCAGGCATCATTTTTTTCTATCTTTATTTTTCCTTTTCTTTTCCTTTCTTATGCTTTCTTGTATTGGTTCTTTATGCATGCACATGTTTCATTAATACAGAGGCATTTTGTCAAGAGAAAAGAAGTAAAAGACAATTTTATTGATATAAACAAATGATTCATTTTTACAGCAGGATTTACAAAGGGATTTAGAAGCATGGCTGGCCAAGGTTGGCTATACTGTATAAGTTATAATAATCATGTCCCAAACATCTATTTTTCCCGGTCGCTTCAGATGAGATGCTCGAGCCCGGAGTGAAGACTATGCAAAGCATACTTGCTTCTGGAAGGACATTACCTTAGCTGCCTTGCGGTTTTTGGCTGTAGTAATCATTGCTCTTTGTTTTTTTTTTTTTGAAACCTCTAACTTTTGCCTAGGACGTGTCCTAGCGAGGAATATGGACCCTATATTTTTCCCAGGACGCTCTTTGCGAGTTTTCGTCCAGATGGGTCATGACCAATATCTTCAAGCGTAATACTTCTTTACCGCGTCTGAGTTGACCGGGTACCGAAGCTCTTCTCCGTCCATGTTAATGAGGATAAGGGCTCCTCCTGAGAAAGTTCGCTTGACTACAAAGGGTCCTTCGTAGTTTGCTGCCCATTTTCAAAGTTTGTCCTTCTGGGAAGGAAGTAGTTTCTTTATTACTAAATCCCCTTCTTGAAAAGTGCGGGGATTGATCTTCTTATCGTAGGCCTTCTTGATCTTCTTTTGATAGGCCTGCCCATAACATATGGCGTCTAGTCATTTTTCTTCGATCAAATTAAGTTGGTCGTACCGATTCTGAACCCATTTTGCTTCGGTTAGCTTTGCTTCCATGATGACTCTTAGGGAGGGTACTTCGACTTCCACTGGCAATACATCCTCCATGCCGTATACGAGGGGGAACAGAGTGGCCCCAGTGGAGGTCCGTACGGAATTTCGATATCCGTGTAGGGCAAATAGCAGCATTTCATGATAATCCTTGTATGTTATCACCATCTTTTGGATGATCTTTTTGATGTTTTTGTTGGCTACCTCCACTGCACCGTTCATTTTGGGTAGGTATGGAGAGGAATTGTGATGTTGAATCTTGAAATCTTGGCACAATTCCTCCATCGTCTTATTGTTCAGATTGGTTCCATTTTCAGTAATAAGCCGATGAGGGATACCATACCAACATAGAATATTCTTCTTGATGAAGGTTGTTACCACTTTCCTAGTCACGTGTGCATAGGATGCCGCCTCTACCCATTTAGTAAAATAGTCAATGGCCACCAAGATAAAACGGTGGTCATTAGATGCTTTGGGCTCGATGGGTCCGATGACATCCATACCCCAAATGGAGAATGACCATGGTGTGGCCAAGATGTTGAGAGGTACGGGCGGGACGTGAACATTATCGGCGTAGATTTGGCACTTGTGGCATCGCTTAGCATATTGGTGACAGTCGCCTTCCATTGTGGACCAGAAATACCCTGTCCTTAAGATCTTCTTTACCATGACATGCCCTGGCGCATGGGTCCCGAAAGCTCCTTTCTGAATCTCCTTTATCAAAGTTTGAGCTTCCTCGTGATCCACACACCTTAACAAAGTGGAGTCAAAATTATTTTTATAAAGGGTTTCTCCAATCAGTGCAAACCCTGTGGCCCTCTTCCGGATGGTCATTTTGTCATTATCACTGATTCCTTCGGGATATTCACCCTTCGTGAGATATCGCTTAATGTCGTGATACCAAGGGTTTTTGTCTTGCTCGCTATTTACTGTCATGCAAAAATCTTGTTTGTCATGCAACTTGATTTGAATAGTCGGCATCTCATGCTCTTGATCTAAAGAGAACATGGATGATAAAGTAGCGAGGGCGTCTGCAAATTGATTGTCTTCCTGATGGATATACTCGAAAGTGACGCTTTCCAACCTCGAAACCAGGTCGCGAATGTGCTCTAGATATGGGATTAATTTGGAATTTCAAGTTTCCCATTCACCCTTGAGTTGATAAATAACAAGGGATGAATCACTGAAAACTCTGAGTTTGGTCACCCCATGATCTAGAGTTGTTTAGATTCCCAATACACAGGCTTCGTATTCGGCCATATTATTTGTACAGTCAAAGTTTAACCTGGCCGTTATCGGGATATATTTCTTTTCTGGGGATATTAAGATGGCTCTAATCCCGTGTCCAAGCATATTTGAGGCTCCATCAAAAAACATAGTCCATGCATCTTCTTTGGTCTCTTCGTGTTCCATGTGCATGATATGTTCGTTGGGAAAATTGTCTTGCAGGGATTGGTACTCGTTTGTCGATCCATCTACTACATAGTCCGCTAGGGGACTACTTTTGATAGCTTTCTGGGTGACATGAATGATATCGAATTTTGAGAGGAGCACTTGCCACCTAGATATTCTTTTGGTTAAGATGGGCTTTTCGAAGAGGTACTTGATTGGGTCCATTTTGGAGACTAACCATGTTGTATGTCAAGCCATGTATTGTCGGAGACGTTGAGTTGCCCACACCAATGCACAACATGTTTTTTCGAATGGCGTATAGCGAGTCTCATAGTCTAGGAACTTTTTGCTAAGATAATATATGACTTGCTCCTTTTTCCTTGTTTCATCTTGTTGACCAAGCATACATCCCATGGATTCTTCTAGTATTGATAAATATAAGATCAGAGGTTTCCCTTCAACAAGTGGCACCAATATCGGTAGGTTGGTCAAGCACATCTTGATCTTGTTGAATGCTTATTGACATTCCTCGTTCCACACCATCGGTTGATTCATATGCAACAGCTTAAAGATGGGTATACATTTGTCTGTCAACTGTGCGATGAATCTGGCAATATAGTTTATTCGGCCCAAAAATCCTCTGACCTCTTTTTCTATCCTTGGTGGGGGCATTTCCATAATCGCCTTTGTTTTATCGGGGTCTACCTCGATTCCCCTTTGACTAACGATGAACCCTAGAAGTTTTCCTGACCGTACTCCAAAAGTACATTTTGTTGGATTTAGTTTAAGTTCATACTTTCAAAGTCGATCAAACAGCTTTTTGAGATACTGAATATGGTCCATCTCGTTCCAAAATTTGACAATCATATCGTCCACGTATATTTCTATCTCTTTATGTATCATGTCGTGGAATAATGTTACCATAGTCCTCTGATAGGTAGCCCCTGCATTTTTGAGCCCAAAAGGCATCAATCTATAGCAAAATGTCCCCCATTGTGTGATGAAGGAGGTTTTTTCTCTATCTTCGACAGCCAACTTGATTTGATTGTACCCTGCATATCCGTCCATGAAAGAATAGAGCGTGTTTGTAGCAATGTGATCCACTAACGTGTCAATGTATGGTAAGGGGAAATCGTCTTTTAGACTTGCCCGATTTAGGTCCCTATAATCCACACATATACTTAATTTTT